>JAHDVE020004227.1:0-144060 GCA_022606495.2 Halesus radiatus
GTGATAGGATTTAATGTAAAAAATGTCTTTTATCTTCCTTGTTGATATTCTTATTGGAGTATTAATGAGAAATGAGCGTATACGAGTATAAGACACATTAAGAGACATAGGGCCGGTTTAGTAACCATCCATTCGTAACGCTTGATACCATTTTTAACTAATATTTGGTCTACCGCCCGATTTCGCCACTTTATAAATGTTCGTCAGATTACCGGTCGTGACAGCTGTCAGTTGTTGCCCAATGATCGCTTATTTTAAACCGTGCACTAATTTAATTAAAAAGAAAATATATAATTTGCATCTGTGAAGAAGATTTCTTATCGAGCAGTGAAAGTGATGACAAGCGAATGGTAATTATTCAAGATAAAAAACGGGTGGATAACGGTCCGTTAACGAAACGGTTCGTTACGTATGAGAAATTTGGTAGTTCATAGTTATCGTTTGTTTATAAAACTGACCCTTGAATGACAACTATTAACGTATGAAAACGTGTTTTCGGATTATTGTTAACATATATGTACTCGTATTATTATTAATTTATTTCCTCGTGTATGGAAGACGGTTCAATCAATTGTCGCGGATTACGAAGCGCTATACCGATTTTTTTCTTCACCTGCGATATTCTGATATGATAGATTTTTCATTATAATTCTAGCTGTATTAATAAAGTTGGTGGATAATGCCATCGGAAGGGAAGAAACTCATTTCCATTTGAAAGTCCTCACAATTCTCCAGCTCGTGGGGAAATTGTGTCACGTAATTTTCCGTCAATGTCATAAAGCGGGTTTTACGTTTCCAGAGCTACCTAAAGACGTCCAAGTGATATTAATTTATTAAAATAACTATCAATTTTGCATAATGCAACGCTAATAAAGTGGGTGATAATTAATGTACCTGTTTTTTCACTAACGTTATAAAAGTGATGACTTTGATTGGGTACCTTTTTAATGGATGCGTTTCAGTTTCAGTGCCAACATATTTTTATATTCGTTTATTTACAACATTTCTTCCAGTAATTATTATATAAATATGTGAATTATTTAAGAAAGTACTAGGTATATATAAGTATTCATATATGTGTGTAGATTATATTATGTTCGGAGGCCGTTTAAGCAGTCTTCGTGAAAAAACTGTTACAGAACTTTTAGTGAGATTAATTGAAATTCACAAATTTTCACAATAATCCTCGATTAGAGTGTCTTGAAGCTGTATGCGGCGTGTAGAAGTGGTTGTGACATTTGAACTTAAGATTACGAAGGTTTATTTAGGTTAGAAAAAATCTAGTAAATACCTCGGAGTAAGTAGAGTAGTAGAATGTGAGTATTATTGTTGTACTTTGTTTGCATACAACTCGCGTCAATAATGTTTATCTCGGTTACAATGGAGTTGAGATCGTTTTTCGTGTATACCACAACACCATCGTTCTGAATATCAGGTTTTGTTGAATTGAAGGAAATGTAGTTATTTATGAATTTAGGTGTGTAAACATTTGACAACCAGCATCCTGTAAGAAGAATTATATCAAAATCTATATTTAGGTGTTTAAGCTGTATCTGGAATACATTGAAGTTTTTATTAATTGACCTAATATTTTGGTGCATAACAGTGATGTTTTTAGGGTCGGTTAACAGATATTTACATATTTTAGCATTTGATGTTGCAAAAAAATTGTCTTGATCATCTAGTTCTTCGAATGTATTTTCTTTCGTAAAAGCCATATTATTAGTAATATAACAAATAAAAAAGAATTATTGATTATTGAGAGCTCCACTGTCCGTGGAAATCTCTGGGGATTTCACCTTTGGTTGAAAGTGAAGTAGGTGGATCATTGTTGCAGTGACATAGTACAATATGAGTACTCACCAATATGAGGGGAGTCAACCCAGTGAATGACCGGTGATTGGAACTCTCAATAAAAAATGAATCAATTTTTTTAAGGTCTTCCGAATGTATAATGTAATGCTTTCTATCACCTTCATTTTTTATCACAATAATTTTACTGTCTTTTTACCAGATATATTTGAAACCCATTTATTTAGCCTTTGTCTTAGACCTCCAAAGAAGATATTCGAAATATGGGCCAAGGAATTTGCTAACGAAGATCCTCTGGAATCTATTTTTCTGAGTTATGATTGGGTTTAGACGCTTCTTATTTAGCAGAATCTGGCGTCTTTTTGGGGGTTAGTAAATCTGACATGGAATTTTGCAGGGACTCCTGGTCGTCGGTCCGGAATTTTCTTGACATCCAGAATATCTTCGATTTTTAAGTCGACACCTGCGACTGCGGCTACCCGAATTGTTGTTTTTGGAGACTGCTCTTCCTCTTTTTCTGGAATCCCTCTAAATTAAAGGGTATCTTCACGAGTTGTTTGCTCCACTACTGCCAATCGGACTTCGAGGCTCTTTATTAGCCTATATTTTTCTGTTAGTTCCTTTCTCATTGATTCTACTTCAGAAACTAGTTTAATGATGGTCTCCATCTTTAGATGTATGTCATCATATTGACGGCTGATGAAGTCTGTTGTGTTTCTGTTTTCTTGATCATCATCAATTTTTGTTATTATTTCTTCTTTAAACAGTTCTATTTTTAGTATTAGTATCAGTACTTAAGTATCAGTATTTTAGTATCAGTACTCAAGTACCTACTTTAGTATCAGTACTCAAGTACCTACTTCTGGAAGTAAACCTTAAAAAGTATAAATTTGAACTCGATATTATGGAATCCCGACAATGTTCTTTTTATGTTTCCTGTTTCATTATATGAGCTACCTAACAAAATCATGATGCGTAAGCGTGAGCGTAAAGCAGTATTGGTTATAGAAAAGGCGACAAACGAGTTCGCTAAATTCCAGACTAAAAATGAACCACAGTATATCTCTTATATTATATGATTTGAGCTGCCAGTATTAATCATCTGCGTGGTTTTTTAAAGATCTATATTAGTACCTTTTTTTTCTAAAATGCGTGTAATAATTAGTATGATTTTTTTTGTCATTCTTTTTTTACAAAAAATAGCCACTTATGTGACAGATTGCCCAGAATTACTCGAATGGATTCAATTATGGAGTGCCTAACAAACAAACCAGACAAAATAACACACTAATCCTACCTCAATGCAACACTAACTCAAAACGAAACACCTTTGTTAACCACGCTTCACACATTTTTAACACTTCATACAGTGAGTTCGACTTATTCAACCCAGCCCCTTGTAATTTCACACCTAAAATCAATAAATAACATTCACACAATACATATTACTCTATACATACTAGATCCTTTCCTTCCCCTCCCTCCCATCATTCTAAACTCTTGGGCTAACTTTGTGACTTTCCTTTTTTTATTTCAATAATTAATATACTTAAGTTAAAACCTATTATTAGTTATTTTTTAATATATTTACCATACATAATAATTATTGCAAGCTGTTGGTTTTCCAAATAAATAAAATAAAATAAAAACTAAATCTATGGAATAAATTAAGAAAACTCATTACAGGCTTACTATATGCTCACTCCTGACGTTAATCTTATATATATTCCATAGACAGAATTTAAATTGTACCAGTAGGAGGATGCCCGTGATAGGATAAAACCGGTCTGGTATAAAGTAAACAAGTGGAAGATAGTTAAAGGTTTTTTATAAAGAATTCCGCTATTAAAGTTCCTAACTAGGCTAACCGGTTAGTGCTTACCTAAAGTCACTTATGGAATAAGTAAAAAAAAAATCACGCATCGGTGCGCAAATGCGTCTACAGCCCGTAACACTGTAAATAACTATAAATGTTAAAAAAAATGCTTATATCTATTAAAAACTTCCTACGCTTTTTAAGGTCATTTCATAAAATTATTAATATTTCAAATAAATATCAACTCTTCTTGTTCCACTAATTTTTTTAAAAATGTAACATCAAAGGGGAAGGAGGATTAAATACCAACTGTAAAAATTATATATCTCAATTTTCTAAAATTTACAATAGAACTGTGTTCATCTGAAGCGACCTGCCATGTATGTATGGTTTTCTGTATCTGTTTATAATTAGACAGCGCCCTTGAGGTAATTTTTCACAAAAACGGAGCTATAATAATCATCCAATTATAATTATAATAAATAATAATTTGTAAGTGTTTTCCTGGATCCTTTGTTATGAGGATGACAAGAGTTAAGACGATACGGCTTGAGGTTTTCATGTAGTTTGACCTCCTGTCACATTTGACATGCTTGACGACTTTTCAAAATTTGATCACACACATCAGCGATTAACGGGGACCGAGCAGATGTCGAAAAAAGGGAAAATGTTGCTAATCGTAGATTTGTGATAAAATGTTTTCTATCGGGTACTGACATACCTCCATCAATCCAAAACATTTAATTTAATATTCAACTTCCGCGCAAAACGTCAATCAGCTGTTAAACCCATTCAACTCAATTTTCAGTAGGTGAATTCTCTTATTTAATTGTTATAATAATCCAATTCAAACAATAAATTTTATTCAAACTTCCTTCAAAATAATTCCGAGAATTCTTTCGAGAACATTGCGTCCGTTCCCTTAAACTTTTACCCCGCTTTAATTCAGCCGGACGCCCGAAACAAAATTTATCCCGCCGAAAGAACGATATTGATGCGACGTCATTTCCCGTCACTCTTTACGTCCGAATGGATGAGCAGCGATAATGAAACATCTTCCTCCGTCTCATCCATCATATCGCCCATATCGGAACTGACAAGGTGGAATAGAATCGATTAAAAACTCAATGCCTGTACAATTCTTTACTAAATAAATCATCTATCTATCTATACAGAAGCAAGTACTTTTATTGAACCTTTTGACACTTTTGTTTATAGATTCGCAATAAAATGTAGACATTTAATTACATTTGTCATTATTATGGCAATACCCACCAAATATGATAGATAGCATAATTAAAACACCTGTATATAACCACTGTTAGCACAAGAAACTTCGTTGACTTACCTTTTGTTAAACTACCTTTATATTATAAAAATTGTTTGTTTCCTACAAATAAATAAATATATTACATACAAATTGAAATTTTAGAAATCAGTAAAAGCGTTAATAATGAATTAAATTAAATATATATGTAAATATATATATATATCTTTTGAATTTATTTTCTTATTAATATTAATAATAAAAATAATTTCTCATTTTTTAATTTCTAATATAAATTTGTTATTCAATATTTTGTAATAATTTTTTATTAACATTTATGATTAATTACTTACCTACTTTAATCATTTTTTGTTAACGTTACAATAATGATGTACCATGTTACGAAAGTAATCCATAAAAAAAAATTAAATTAAATTGAGGCGAATCTCTCGTGTGAACAGAGATACGAATTTGACATAGATATGTCATCTTAGGAATGCACAGAAACCTATAAAAAAATTGAAAAACAAAACTATAAAACAAATGTATTGATTATACTAATGCGAATCTCGGATGTGCACAGTGATAATATTCCTTGACACAGCTGATTAGTCATTTCATTTCAGTGGAATCAACATATTGAAAAACATGAAATGAATACATGCCCGTTACCTGTGTTTATTAAAACGTTTTAAAAGTTCGCAGCGCCCTTATTTTATGTCTACTATAAAATGTCAGACAGTACCTAGTACCAGGTTTTACCGGGAATTTAACACTATTTCATCGGTAGGAGCGGATTATCCAATAAGGAACTCCAGTCCATTTTTTTAAAATTTTATTTATCAATAACGACGTTCAAACTTAAATACAGGTATATTTCGTTTTTTTAATTATTTTATTTGTATATTAGGTCGAAGAATAATAATAGTATTGATCATTAATATTATCAAAATATCCATATTGACAAAAGGTTTGCTTATGAATAACAGTTTTTTTATTTAAATTTCACAACAATTAGAGAGCTTAAAGTCACCTAAATTAAGTTTAAATTTAAGTAAAGCTAAAAAATATATATATTTAAAATACAAAACAAAATCGAAGAATAAAAATATCCCTACTAATCCAAAAACCTAATACGCTCGTTACGTCAGATGTTCCAAATGCAATGGTACCAACATTACAAGGTGTTTCGATGAGATGATTTTTTATTCACTTTTAAATAACGATTTATAAATTCTTCGTTTAATTATAGATAATAAAAGTTATATATTCTGAATCGGCGTTTGCTGATCTGTATGAATATATACATTTAAAGTCGTAATATTTTTCAGTGGAGTTCCCTTTTTATGGAAATCCTTCGATCTTCCCCGGGTTGAAAGAGTATACACATACTGTTATGCTTTACGGAATGTAGCGGGGTTCACTGTTCGCGACACAAACTGGGTAATAGATAATATTGATAAAGTACGGTGTAATAAAGTCGAACCCAACGTGCTTAAAAGTTTAAAACGCAATTGAATGGAATACTACGTTAGATAGTGTTTGGAGGGGTGTGTTTTGAGTTGAGAATTCGCCTGCGGTCGTGTAATTTAATTTATGGTGAAAGTTCGGCCATACAGCTGACTAGTTGACACCTTCTGGCTCTGGTCGCTGGGAGATGGAAACATTTCATTACGTGCATCTAAGTTCAGTGGACGGGGCAGGGGAATTATGATGTAAATTGAATTTATAGAGCTACGGTACTGCCGCTGAGAGCTCCGTTTTAAGCTATTCTGTTGAATTCGTCGTTTACGTGAGGGAGATCTACATTATTTATAAATTTTAAACTGTCAATTCATGGTGTAAAACTCATACCCATAGTTCATGGAACTACAGGACAAAAACTGCTTTAAATTTCATCTTAGCAAAAAAGACGGAAATCACAGGGAAAAAACAAAACCAACAAATAACCATCTGTTTAAATAAGAGCTAATACGAATAACAATAAAAAAATTAACCGATAGATTCAGAAAACAAACAAAATGTATTCCGTTTTCCAGAAGGTAATAAACCAACCCGAAAGTAGTTATTAAAAACATAATAGTAAAAAGTTCCATCAACAATAAAACAAATTTCAAGTCATAAATAAAACCAATATTAGAAAGCAGGGGAACTCACTCCTGACATCGACGCTATATATACCATAGATTTAGTTTAATTGTGCCAGTCTGACGATGCTCGTGATAGGGTGAAACCGGTCCGATCGAAAATAAGTAAGTGGAAAAAAGTTACTAAGGTTTTTTTTGTATAATGTCTTGGAGTCTTGTATGTAACATGCGTATAATGTCTTGGAGTCACTTTAAACTCAAAATTAACATAAGAAAAACGCATTAAGAAAAAAAAAACTTCCGATTAATCAATACATTCTACCCCATAATAGGTAGAAATAGTCGACTATCATGATACAATAAATTACTCATGTGCAAGACGACCGTAAGACTGAGATTTCCATGTGCTGCACCCATTTGGGGATATGCGGCTCATAAATAAATTACAAACCTTGCCAAACAAAGCTATTCGATTTTCTTTGAATGCGTCCTCCGCAAGGAGTGAAATTCTGTACTAAAATCATAGTATAGTTATAAGTTTCATTTCACCACAACAACAGCAAAAATTCCAAGTAAAACGATATCCAAGTCCAAGTCCAAGTACACAATATGAATAGATTTAGTATTTTCCCACGTAAATAAAACCAAATACAATTCGGAATAGAATTGGCATTAATTTGTTTTAGTGACTACATAAAACGCTCCATAGTAAGTTTGAGATTGTAATATTAATTATTGGTAATTTTATTTTATAATAGAGTTCAAATTATTGATTGTTGGTTCTCCTTAATAGAACCTTTTCCAATGTCGATGAGACTTTTAAAACACATTTGTATTATTAATCAAATGGGTTATTCTTTACTTTATTTCCGACGGGAAGGGTGCTTCTATCTTTTACACCGATTTTTCCACTTTAATGGTGGGAAAGGCATAGCTATCCGATATTATTATCTGAATATTGTACACCGATCTCTTTGTAAAGATCCCAACTATATGCGTATGTATTAAAAATATGTAATGAAGGTCTTCCTCATTTTTTGTATGAAAGAATATTTTATCAAAAGGACAATATATTGAACCTGTAGAGCGGGCAATAAATCCTTACACTGGTGGCACTGGAGATGGGTACAGAAATCGTTAATATTTTTCTAGTGATTTAGACCAAGCGAGAAAAAACTGTGCTAAAATAAAATATTTTACGTTTTTCACAAAAACGTAAAATATTTACAGCAAAAATATACCAAATACCTGTATATATATATATATATATATATATATAAATGCATTTAGTTATTTCTAGGTAAAACTACTTTCTAGGGGATAATTTATTATTTTTTCACAAGATGGATGATCACTTTGTGGAGTCATAATTAATACATGAATAACAATTACATTGTTTAAACCACTGTTTTTTTTTTATTATATAAATATCTACATGTTTCAGAAACTTTTTTTATAAATAATAGTAACTATTTTTATTTTATTTCTTACGATTTGCTAATTTTTTATAATTTATATTAATAATAAAAATTATTTCAATATATATTTTTATTCAATATTCGGAAATTATTTATTTTTTCAATTATTTTTACATTTTTCACTAATTACTTACCTACTTTCACATTTTTAATTTTTCTTTATGTTTGTAATTTGTTCTATTTACTTATCATTTATCTATACTTGTCATTATTTTTAGTATATTGTGTATCCTGATGGGGAAGCTTTGCCTCTGAAACATGTTGATATATTAAAAACAGTGGCTTAAACAAAGTTATTGTTATTAATTTTTTGATAATTAATTAATTCCAAATACGATAAACACAGTGTTTAGGGAAAAACATGTATAATATATTTTTTTAAATTTACATAGGCTTGGCATTTATCAAAAACAAATTACAAATATTAAATTTTGACCGTCCTGTATTTGTTTTACAAAACATTCTCAAATGTTGAATATCCTCAAAAAGTAGTTGAAGGTTTTTCTTTAAAATCTAAAGAATTAATTTTACAAAAAAAGTAGGTATAGTCATTTTGTCATAAACAATAACATAATTAATTTGTTCAAAAGATTGGTATTCACTTTGTGGCGTCATTATTAATAAATTAATTAAAAATTACTTTGTAATCACCACTTTTTTTAATATATACATATCAACACGTTTCGAAAGCTATGCTTTCTTCATCAGGACGTACAGAATACTATTCTGCATGTATTAGAATAGTATGTCCTGATAAGGAAAGCTTCGCTTTCGAATTAAATCAACTATGACACTCAAACGACAAGCAATGTAGTTTAAATATCGTTCGTAAAATAATAAAAATAAAATAACTGATTGGAATGAATGAGTGCGAATCTTTCAGCAGGTATGTATTTATTTTTATGTATTCAGACAGTCAACGGATCACAGCGGAATCCAAATGCCATACCACAATAGAAACCAGATACCTATTTGTAATACGAGTGCTACTATAAATATTTTATTGTTTTCTTTTTGCCTCGGTTCTGTCGGGATCACAAGAGAGAATGGATACTTACGATAGATGTGGGTTTATGACTCCCACATTCCGCTCATGGCCCGACATGACTGGCCTTATCATGTGCGATAAAAAAACATCGCACAAAATGGCCGCTAATAATTGATAGATTTTCAGAGATAACAAAAAATCTGTCTTCTTCTGTTTCCCCGAATCAGCGGTTCGGAAATGATGTCAAAATAACTTTGTGTTTTGCCAACTATGTAAAAAATATACACCCGAAAATTCCACATCGCGTTGAGAATGTAAGAGAAATGGAGATAGGATAAGAGATCCCGTTTTCGATTACATGCTTTTTGCTAACTAGCTGACACAAGCCAATAATGTTCGATATCGTAATATTATTACTATAACAAAATAAAGGTACGCTTTTCATGTATTCATTCTAAGGTAGGATTTCTAGCAATCTCGTAAACAAAACTGGAAACTTTTAAAAATGCGTAATTTTTTAAAAAAATATTATGTGCTGGCTATTCAAGGCGGGTCTATAAATTTAATTGATAATGTGTCGGACGTCTTCGCCTCTCTCGCGATATTTGGTGGGGCGATAGATATAAGAATAATGATTGATTAATTATATTGTCTTCACTCGTACGGGGCCGGGACCAAGAGGAAAATAAATGTTTGATTTTCGTAACTAGCCTGGCTCCCCTAGCCAAAAGAAACCTTGTCCTTTAGTGCAAACTTGTTAATTTATTGTGCAGGTGGCGGGGAGTGTCCCGTCACTGCTAAATGAAAGAACGAGGCAACGGAGTATGAGTGCGACTGCTCCGTCCGGTACGACTTCTGCTCTACTCGTCATCTTTCTTTCTGACCACGGCAGAGCATATTTGTGCAAAAGAATTTGTACAAATTTATAAGTTTGCACAAAAGTCTTTAATCGTAAGTATCGTTCCTCCTTGCAAAGGGAACGATAGGTTGTGCTTTCCTTCCCTCCAGCCCTCTACGCAGATCGGGATCAGCTGCCCCTTTAGTTCGCCTAAGTGCCACACGACTGACACAAACATCAATAATGTTCAATCTTCGCGCTCTATCACACCCAAATATCACGATCTGCTAAAGTGCGAAAGAAATATAAGATAAAGGTTGGCAGATCAGTAACTATTCATAACTAGACACTTAATGTAGCTAAAGCTATTTCAAGTAACATGTCAATCAGAAGTATGGTATACTCGTATTCACTCAGCATGGCCCTTAGGAATTACCAACATTCAGAATCGAAACGCCACTTCAATTTTTTGTTTTATTTTTAATGTAAATCAAATTTAATAATGTTATTATTAAGTTCTGCAAGTGTGGCAGCTGTTTCGGCATTCAAAGCCATTTTTAAACCGTGGTTAGGCCGCAATAAGACGACTTATTTATATGATTCTATTTACCCCTATCAACTTTTAATTTTTATGGTGCCTAAAATGATTTATTACCGGTGAAATCAACTAAAATACTGGTATGACTTAATAATAATTAAATGACTTAAAAATTACTTTGTATTCACCACTTTATTAATATATACTCATCAACATGCTTCAAAAGCGATGCTTCCTCACCGGGAAGAATAGAATATATAGAATACTAATAATTTTAATAAAGTGGTTATTACAAAGTAATTTTTAATTCGTTTATTAATAACGACGCCACAAAGTGAATACCAATCTCTTGAAGAAATTATAACAATGAAATTATAATATTTGATTAACATTAAATTGTAAAAAAATAAATGGAGTTCTACGAATTAAACACCTGAAATGATGTTAGTCGTGTTTGGTGAACAGATCCTATCTTCCCCTTCCCTATATCCTTCCCTTCCCACTCACTTCGGCCTTACAACATACGCCCAGAAGAAGTGCCATAATCCCAAAGGCTCCGGACAGTAGGGAGCAGTTGAGAATCTTATGCAGTATTCACATCAACAATGTTTACCTGATATCACCATAGCCACACTGAGAGTATCACCTTCTTCGAACGTTGCATTGAAAATGACTTTCCAGTCGCTGTAACCAAATTCTGTAAGCAAATGAGTCGATTTAATGGGAAAAGTTTGGGTTTAAGCTTTAAGCGGTCATTTGTATGCCGAGGTCCCCTCTATCTCTCTGATAAAACTCCTCTGAGGGAGGTTCTCATTGTGAGACGTGCAAGTAAGTCACGTGTCTGTGTGTCTGTGTCTACCTTCGGAGAACAATTATTCCACACAAGCTTTGCATATCACCAGTACTATACAGTATTACGCATACTGATTGCGAAGCCTTTTTGTTGGTTCATTTAGTTGTAACCATTTTATAGACGATTGATTTTTGCAATTGCTCTCAGAGAACTTAAATGTATTCCAATAATTTTGTCCGACTTAAGTTATATCTGTCAATCTATTATTGAGTATGGTATCATAGCATGGGTAGGTGGTATTCCATCTGCACTAAACCCAATCATAAAAGCACAGAAAAAGATTATAAAAATAATCCTTAAGCTCTAATTACAGACTCTAACTTAATATTTAATATAATGAAAGTATTTGACATTTGGCAGATTTACGCTAAAACAATCCTCACTAATCTTTATACAAACCAACGTAAACACCATGAAAAAAAGAATAATCTGTCGTGTTTAATAATAATAATATTTATTTGAAACACATTATTTTACAGTAATATTTCAGAAGGCTTTGACTGTCCAACTAGGAGCAAATCCCGTTTTAGGACAGTCAAATTGATAAGATTAGTTCATATTAATATACATATACATAAAATAATATAAAACAATCCATAAAGTAAATTTAAGAAAAAAAATTATATTGAATTATAAAATTTAAATTATATTGATTTTTTTTTTTTTTTGTAATACGGATTACAAATTTTCGGTTACGTTTATTTACAAAAACGCAACGACAAATTATTAAACATACTTTTCTACACTTTAAAAATCATATTTGTATTTTAAATATTTTGTAAAACATTCAATGGAACGGTCAGAAAAAAGTAATATTTCTGATTATACTCGTATTTTGATAAATGCTAAGCACATGTAAAATTTATAAAATATTTTTTTATTTAAAAACATTATGTTTATCGTATTGCATAATAATACTATCATTATTTTGAATTAATAAATAATAACTCTCCGACGTCCCTCTCCCCGTTAACCAGTTATGGAGCATATTATCTTAATATAAGTGTGAATTCATAGGTATTATAAAATAATATGCAAAATTACTGCCTCAACACAGGCTAGCCCAGTGAGGCGGGTTATGTGTAACTTCAACTTATAATTACGCATTTCTGTTCTTTACATAATACCTGCTGTTATTATATTATTTTCTATTTTCCTTTTCATCTACTTTATAAATCACTGTATATTTATTTTTTTTATATTTTATATGTATTTTAGTTATAGTTAAAGTTAATTACAATAAAGATACTATTATTATTACATGCCGCCTCCTTCCTCCCAGCAATTATCTGCTGATATTTTGCCTGGACAAGTAATAGTTCTGATTGTTTCAATAATGACCTATGCTTATGTCCGTATGAAGATCAATTAATACGAATTAAAGTTATATTGCTGGTTTCACGTTTCTCATTTTTTTTAAAGACTAATCAAGGTTAAGCAGGAGAATGTTACATAATAGTTTCAATATTTCTCCTCTCGAACTAAGAACTCTTGCCAGTTTAGTGGATTTGAAAGAACATATCATATAAGAACATTTCATAGAAGCCGTGATAAAATCGGAACGGAGATTATTTATTTATTATATTATATACGCTCTACGAGTATACGAGTATGGGCTTTTACATATTTAGTTAGTTACAATAGTCACACTGGTGAAAAACACATCACAGTAGGCACATGGATAAAATATATAGCCTTCATGAAATACAACAACTAAATATTTCATTTGCCTCGCGAACAAATACAGAAATAACATAGTGTGGGTACATTCCAAATAATTAACTACAGACGCGAATATTCAAAACATACCTCACATTCACTGATACTTATACTCTAGACACATATACTAATGAGGGTATATGAAATAATCGTCTGTTTGTACTTGTGTTCCGAGCAGTTAAACATATCTACTATGCCTAAAAAGTATTACCTTCTGTGTGAAGTCTAGGTATAAGAGAATTTTGAATGACTCGGTCCTGAAATTTTTGTTACAATTGAATAAAATTTTATATCGATCAGTTCTAGTTGGAATATTAAATTTAATTAAACTGATTATATCAGGGCTGTCTACAAAACCATTAACAATTTTGAAAATAAAAGTTATATATAGTTATATAAAAAGTTTATATATAGTTCTGGATGAAACTTTGCAATCCCAGAGTCCCAGATGCGACTGAAATCTTTTTAATTTCTGTTGTTTTTTCGGTTTCGTGGGTCATTTGGGATGTGTTAATATTATCTTCTTCAATGAATATCAATAGTTTGAAAAAATTGTTAAATTGTTAGACCTTTATTTGTGTCAAAGGAATGACTTCTTTCCAAAACATGGTTGACTAAATCAGAATAATTATTATTCCTCAAAAACTTTATATGCTTTTTGACTCTAGTATTAAAATTTCTAAGTGGTTCCAGTATAAAAAAGTTACGATTATTACAAAATAATTCGTAGAATCCCAATACGTTTATTAGGAGTATATCGTATTTAGCACTTTCCAGAGTGGAAGATACTCTCAGTATCGCCCTGGTGAAAGACCACCATTCAGAATTGAAACGTTACTTGAAATGGCTTTTATCCATGTTTGGAGACCAGATCTGAATAGCCAGGTATTTTCCCCATCTTCCTCTTCCCACTCTTCTTCCCCTCCCCAATACCTTCAGCATCACAACATTCCCCAATTGGGGATGCCATAATCTCACTAGCTCCAGACGGTTGGGAGAAGTTGGGACTCTTGTGCGGTATTCATATAAAAAAAAATTACAAAAATTCCAATTTTTTGTGGAAGTGTTGAAAGTCAATTAAATATATTAATTTAAATGAAAGAATTTATTTTATTTTAAGCCTCTTTATTTTATTTATATTTATCCATTACCCACCGGTTTCGGTTGAACTTATCGTACTACTTACTTCAACGTACACGTATAAACTAAATTAACATACAGAGATGTATCATAATGAAGACAGTGAAAGTGGGAGAAAGAGACAGTATATAAGAGTAGAATAGGACAGAGCATCAGAGAGGGTACGGTAGAGGGGTAGGTAGAGGGTATATGTGGATAGGGGTTAGTTTCTAAACATGTTGATATTTACTTATTAAGTAATGGTTTCTACAAAACAAAATTAATTTATTTTATTTTAAATTACCTTTCTCTTTTAATGCACTGACCTAAATTTTATGGAGTATTTTTCTTACTTCACTACTGATCCTATTACATGAAATATGTATGAAACATATTAAATTTTGCTTGTACAAAATTAACTGCTGTTTCAAAAGGCGATTGATTTTTAATCGGAATAACGGGCAAGAGTTCCAACTTCTCTATCCACTCTCCGAAGGTAGTGGCTAAGGCATCCTCAGTTTTGGCTTGTTGTGAGGCTTATGGGAGTGGGAAGAGGAAGAAGATGGTGAGATGATGGTTGTGTAGTACCTAGCTAATCAGATCTGGTCACCAAATACGGCTTAAGCCATTTCAAACAACATTTCGAATATGAATGGTTATCTTTCACCAGGGTGATACTGAGAGTATCTTCCAATATGTAAGGTGCTACAATTTTTCCAATAAATAAGACAATACATTATTAATTTTAAAAAAGGTGAATTTGTTAACAAGTAAATTTTTTTAAGCAATTTCAATACTTCCTTCATCAGGACTACTACTTAACTAAATATGTTAAGGTCACCCAGGTTTTCACTACATTTTCAACCGAATGAGAGGGGAGAAATAAAATTCAATTTTTAATTATAAAGCTTATTGTAATATTTAATCATTAAAGAAGATAAGATTAACTAATCTCAAAAACAAACATGAAGCAGGAAAAGACACAAAAAAGGTATCAGCGCATCTGGGAATCGAACCCAGGACACCGTTCTTACCGGGACAACGTTCTAACGACTGAACCAATGAGAGCTGTTTATTTTACGCCAACCTTTTGTGTTTTCTGTGTCTCTTGCCGTTTCATTTTGAGATTTGTTAATATTATCTTCTTCATTGATTTCATATTACAATGCGGTTTATAAGCTTCAACAAGTTAGCCCTATAAATTGAATATTCTTCCTAAACTACAACAGTCCATGTTCCATGTAATTAAAAATCGGATAGGTATATCCGAGACACTATCTTTTATACAATCTTACAAGCGTAATTGTGGGGTTTCTTATGTAAAATTGTTGTGAACTGTGACTAATTGTGACCCAGACGAAATTGTGGGGTTTCTCATGCAAAATTGTTGTGAACTGTGACTAATGACGACAATAATAATGATGGTTTTGGTTGATTAAAATAAGGGACAAATTTAAGGTTTAAAAGGCCGAGGATAACCAAACACTTAACGAATGAAGTTAAAAGAACGTACTCCTACATGCTCCTCGAAAGTAGTTTTTTTCTTCTGACTAACAAGAGAACATTCGAAGCAATTACTGTCAGATCACCGTGTTCTATTTCTCAACGCGTTGTGTATGGTTTGAGAGGGTATCGACTGGATAAATAGCAAATAAAGTACGAACCAAACACATTATCAAATCAGAACCTAACACTATCTAGACTGCAAAAATGTTCGAGTAAAATAAACAGGTCTCATTGATTCAGTAGTTAAAACATTCTCCCTGTAAGACAGGAGTCCTGGGTTTTATTCTCAGATGCGACAAATACCTTTTTATTTTCTGGGTCTTTCTATTTCACGTTTTATTTTAGAGATATGATAATATTATCTTCTTCAATGATTACAAATAAAATTATCAAATCCCTGATAAATACTATTGGTATTGCGCCGAGTGTCTTCCCTCTCGGTACAGTAAAGGCCAGATTACGTTTTTTTAACTAAAATGAGTGTACTTATTTATGTGAAATAGTTGGTTGGTTAGTATAGGAAGTGTCACGTAAGGTCGGTAAAAGTGTCTGGAAAATCTGGCACGAAGTCAAACCAATTTTGAAAGCGTTATTCTGGAAGCCGCGGGAACACACAGCAGCTCGGAGCTCGGGGAAATGGAAAAACTAACTTGTTCCTCGAGGATTAATAAAACTAATTATATTGGTATTGTCAAATTAAAATTACAGCAATATTGCAAAACAATTTTCTCAGATTCTCTCTAAAATGGGATAAAAGTTGTTTTATTGCCTCTGTTTTAGAATAATCCCACAGCTTCTGTTCACATACATTCAGAATAGTTGACTCTTACTCCCTTGATACCCAACTTAATGACTTTGATTTATAAAGGAGTGAAATGAGATTAATGTCGCCATTCTTCGGGATAAAGTAATCCCCATAAATTGACATCATTCGAGTGAAAATACCAGCCCTGACTAACCCTTCCTGCGACCTCCGACTTGCGACCTCACTTAACATTGAATAAATCCACCGACCTCAGATTTTATATATTTTACACAATTAATAATAATGCTATTATCTTTCAAAATGGCTTTTAGCCATTACTCTTAAATAATAATATCTCCAGCTCCCGATATTTGATGGCAACATGCTACACTAGCGCCTCTAGCGGTCCGAACTATAGGCTTTCAGAGTGTATTGCTATTATATTAAATATTTTATTCTCTTTTTAAATTATTTAAACAGTGCGCGAGCAGCGAGGCTTTACATGTTAATACAATCTTACAATCCTATTTTAAATATGTATATATACGTGAGCAAGAAGGAAGCTATACGTAGGTTATCTAATATTCATTTTTTGAATTTTCGATTTCCAAACACGAATATATTTCACAGAAAATCTATTCAAATGTATCGAAAAACCCAAACTCGCGCCGCTAGGGGCACTGGTATAATATGTTGACAACTAAATGTATGATGAATGTCAGGAGCGTTTAAGGCAATACAACAGCAAAAGTTTTTACTTCTTTTGTGGTAAACCTTTCCTATTTTCAGAGCACCCACCCGCAGCTGCAATCCGGACAACTCTACGAAACTGCACTTGTTTTACGCTAGCTTCGAAGCCGTTCATTTCCTGCTTCGATCTTCTCCAACGTAATCGGTTCACCTCTTCTTTAGCCTACATCTGGATCGCTGTTTCCACTGGGGCACTAATTTTCGGCAACCGTCATCTGAAAATTTTTCCTCATCTCCAGCCCTTCGCATTCTTTGTGGCCTGCAGAATCTTACGACGATTTCATGTTCAATTAGGTTCACGAGTTAATTGTTTTTTTAATTTCTGAAAGATCAATTTTATAATAAGTAAATTTGTCTGATCTAAAACAACCACTTCTTTCTGCCGGGAAAATGATTAATTTTATTCTAAGACTTTTTAAATTACTGAATAACTTCATAGACTGCCCTAAAATGTTAAGTGCTATAAATATCCGTGTCCTGTTAGATCTACTCCACTCCATCATCTTTTCCATTGTGACAACCACAGCACAAACTATTTATATAACTCACCACTAGCGCGTCTTCATCAAACTGACAATACCTGTATCGAACGTGTCTACAGAATAAATTATAAAATTAAGTCGCCACAATTATTTTTGTAATCTTATCTAATTAATGTACCTGACCCTATTCTACACTATTATTTTACAACGTGTATTATGTTTGTAATAGCCCTACGGACATTCAATAAATGAATAAATTATATACTGAGTCTTAACTATAATCTAATTCAGTTATGAAAAGATTAGTTTACATGAAATGCCGTAACAGAATATGTCGGAGAATATTTTTGGTAATTGATTTCTTCCCTTATTTATAAGGAACGATCGAAAAAGAAATATTTGCTGATAAATTCTATAGTTTATTATTTGGCTCATGTGATATTGACCTCATAAGTAACGGGGAAGCTACATTTGGCCGGGAGAGAAAATATTACCAAAATACGATCCTAACAAATCATCTTTATACTCGTAGTACACAAATCGAATATTTCAAGGATGCGATGGTCCTTGGAACAACGTTAAACTATGTTACTTATTTATAAGCGCTTGAGATAAATATCATTACTTTCATCTTAGTATGTAATGGAGGAATTATTGCAAGCTGATGGCAATTTCTTCAAACCATTCCAGGTTCTTTTTCGTGAAAGCACTTCCCGTGGTCTAAGCAAACATGTATTTTTTCATGAATTGTCGATTAATAGAGAAAAATAATTTTGAATCGTTAATTTTCGTAATAATTTTTTAAAATTAAATGTATTCTTTTTTATAATTTCGTTAATCGTAAGATATTAAATTAATTGGAATTATTAATTATGAATTACGAATTATGAGTTATTAATGAATTATGAATGAATTATGAATTATGAAAGAAGAAAAATAAATAAATAAATAAAAAAAATAGAAAAAAACACTTACAATTTTTTGCACTGAAAGAAATATATCCATGTATAAAGTGTGTTTAAACAATTCTGTTAGTTGAAGCAAAGGGTTAGACAAGTTTATTGGAAGTGACATTTACAAGATAAACTCGGGGAAAGTTTCGAATAGTTCCCGATAACGGCGGAAATAATTATTCGATGATAATTTAAACATAATGAATTCATTTTGATTGCGGAGTTTTTTCACGAATTATCCGAAGGATTATTAGATTTACTCAACCCATCCATTATCTTGGAAGTTAGTGCTTTTTTTAATCTGAAATCATTACGAATGACAATCAATACGAATTCATTATGAATGACATGGAAAAAATTAAAGAAATTCTGAATATTTTTCTTACTAAGGCCATACAGTTTCTCTTATAGAGAAAATAAATTGAACATTATTAATATCATTTAGCAATGTAAATCCTGTGAAAGTATGTTGCCTGTTGTATGCTGATGATGCGGTGCTGATTGCTAACAGTATGGAAGATTTAAAGTACCTCGTATCTAGGATGAACGAAGTATGTATGAAGAATGGGCTAATGATGAATGTAAGTAAGTAGAAAGAGAGTGTAAGAAAACAGTGTGCAATATAGCTGTGAACGATGAATACTCGGAGCAGGTCGATGAGTTTGTATATTTGGGAAGTATGTTTACGGGAGATGGAAAGACTGATAGGGATATTGAAAGAAGGGCGAATGCAGGAAACTCCATTAATGCAGGACTGAACACGGTTGGCGTTATCAAAAAGTTGTCCAAAGAAGCGACGCTTGCAGTCCACAATGGAGTTCTGTTACCAACCCCGATGTATGGTAGTAAGGTATTGTAGAAATCTCTGAGGCGAATGTGTGGTAAAACCATGCATGATTGTGTGAAAAATGTTGAGATTCGTAAAGAATGCGGGGCTGATGTAAACGTAATGAGTAAAATTAGGAAAGGGATGCTTAGATGGTTTGTGTTTCTTCGTTCATAGAGTGAATGAACGAAGAAAGGAGTATAAGGAGAATATATAACGTGAATGTGAATGGAAAAAAAATCCGGGGAGCCAGAGGAAGACATGGCACGATCAAGTGAATCAAATACCTGAGTCGGGCCATGTCAGAAGTAGGAATAATAGAAGAGTATGTATGAGCCGATGTATGAATGTGAATAAAGCAAGAAGTGTATGCCAAGATCGAGTTGTTTGGCGGTCCGTCCTCTCTGCCTACTCCTCTCTCTCCTGTTTAAAGTTAAAACTTAAATTAAAAAAAGTATAAGATATATTAAAAATGGCAGGAATCTAAAAGAGCAAAGTACAGAAGTAGAGACTATAACAAGGTAACAAAAATAGCAAGTAAAAGATAAGCATCGACAAAGAGAAACATAAAATGTAAAACCAAACATATACAGTAGTTAAATAATTTTAAAAAGAAGTACCATAGATTCAAGAGGACAGTACCTCCGACACCTGAAACGAGAAAATGATTTTATAAAGCTATTTCCCGACTCTAAGTTCAGGCCATCTCTCCACCCATCTACTTCCAAACCTTCTTAGAGACTCGAAATTCACCTTATTGCAGACCAGATCAGCATTCCAGGCTGGTCTGGTAATTCCGGTCAAATCATCTAGCGTTTCCTCTCTCGCATCCATCAAAATCTCACAGTGCCCCAGAATATGCTCGGCGGTCTGGTTTGTATTTCCACAAGCACAGTTTGGGTGAGGGGATCGAGATAGACTATGAAGTCTACCCCTAAATTCACCGTGACCCGATTGTAGATGGGTGGTATGGTGGTCAGGTGTAAAAATGCCCTTCCATTCTGCTTCTAACTGAAGGGAAGAAAGAATAAGTTCATCTTCCCGTCGTCGCCCTATCCCAACGTGACTGCCAATCATCCAGAATTCTATCACGCATCTCCTTAAGAAGCTTTGGCAGGGAGACCTCACCACCCATGGTCACGTGGACCCCCAGATGGACAGCTTCTCTACCTCTTGTTAAAGCCTTCTTAGCCAATACTTCCCTAATTTCTAAATCAATCGGCAGGATTCCGGCCAGAACCTGTAATGCGTCTGATGCTATAGTTCTGTAAGCTCCCGAGAGCGCCAGTAAAGGAGTGCGCTGGCCCCTTTTCAGAGCCGAGAGTATGAGGACATTTTCAAGGCGGTGCTCCCACACCAAAGCAGCGTATGAGATTTGGGTCATATACATTGCCCGGTAGATTAGCCGGAGCGCAGACAAGCGGAGACCCCACTCGGCCGTTGACAGTCTTCTCAACTTATGAACGAGGGCCTGGGCTCTACTGAACGCGCTCTAAGGAAGACGACCCATCTAAAATGACTCCCAAGTGTCTGGTGTTTTTTGCAAAGGATATTGTGGAGTTTCCCATTTTAATAGAAGGGTTACGTCTTCGACTGAGGGAACCCTTCATAAGGAGACCCACTGTCTTGTGAGGAGCGAAGGATAATTTATTTCTTTTACCCCACTCCAGAACCATCTCTAAGCATTCCTCAGCTTTACTTTTAACCTCTTTCCTGCTGTTGCCCGCCACAAGAAGATGCTCATCATCCGCATATGCCACTAATACACAACATTCAGGCAAGGGTAACTTGAGGCCGTCGTCAAAAAGAATTTTTCAAAATTCCGGACCCAAAACTGAGCCTGGCTATCCCCAAATAGCCCATATCCACTTATCTTATAATAGTGGTGCTCGCGTGAGCAACCAAGATGGATCGGTCCGTAAAATAGTCCGAACAGATCTCAAAGAAGTCCGGTGGACAGTTCCTATTCTTTAGTTTGATTAAGTATCATTGGCCATGATGCGTTGTCAAAAGCCCCCGCAATATCTAGAAATAGACCTGCTACTGCTTATTGCAAACCTTCACCCAGTCGAGCGCAAACGAAATGGCGTGCACGGTGAATTTCCCAGGGACGAAGCCGAATTGGTGAATGCTACCGGGCGACAGGTAATGGTCTAACCTCTTGCGTATGATCTTCTCAAGAATTTTACCGAAGATGGGCAGCAAGGTGATGGGGCGGTAAGCCTTTGGGTCTGTTCTCGGCTTATCGTTTCCCTTAGTGATTATCCTAATCACACCCCTCTTCCATACTAAGGGAAACTTTCCGCGATCCTTTTCAAAGATCCAAACGTGCTTCACGATTATACCATTCAACTTGTCGATACCCGGGGCTTTCTTCGGACCGAGACCCTTAATTATAATATTTAACTCCGCTTTACTAAAAGGTGGTAGGCTTTCGACCGTCTGGGGGAGGTCCCTAGGAGGAAGCCTTGAGAGAATCCTTACTAGTTTGTGGTGGTCATTTTCCCCTGTTATTGTCTCTAGAGGAACTAACTTCCCCAGAAGCATAAGATACACCAGCAACTATTATAATTTAATTTATGAAATCTGTTTATTTGTAAAAAAAAGTTCTACTAGATAATTATCATTACACGTGACATTTGTTTCGCCTTTCGAAGGCAGTATCAAAGTGTGATGTATTTATATTTTATCAAACAACTAAGAATAATAATAATGTGTTTATTTCGGCGAAACAAAGCGGTGACTGCAATACTCTATTTGTCATATAAAATAACACATCTAAATAAATTACATGATGTGGAAATAGAATATAATTAAAAATAAATAAACGGGTGAACATATTTAGCACTTTTACTTTTCTGATCTCCATCTGACGACCAGACCTAAGATACGAGAGATCTTCAGGTTGGCTTGGACTTTTTCATTGTTTGTGCTGTTTGTTGCAGATTGTGATATTACCTGGCTTGCAGACTTCGCAGCCGGTACTCACCTTCCTGACACCGTAAGACCATCCTGCCCTCCAAATTAGGCGTCCGCGCCACATAAGTGCCTTTTTTAAGGCATTCTAATTACGTAATTTCCAAACCTTTCAGACTGGTACCACTCACGCTCAACCACAGATCGAGCTCACTTCTTAAGAAAAGGTCTAGGTATTCGGCTCTGTATCGCCTGTTACCGACACCTGATACTGAATGTACAGGAGCCGTTCAGTTCCTGAGGAGGACAAAAACAGGGCACATAAAAGTTAACCTTTCATCCACAGCAAAAAAAGAACCGGAAGAGATGTCCCAGCCTGCAGTCACTCAGCACCCTACGGTGCCCATGCCCCACCAGAACCAGCATCGACCTACAAGCCCCCAATACGACCAGAGGCGTCCATGGACACCTCTGCATTGCTGGCGCCAACCATCCAACCCCATTAAGACACTCCACTAACCGAACGCGGAGTACGTTGTCACAGTCAAGTATGACAACCAGTTCACCAGCCTACCGTGAGCGAGGGCAGCATGCACCGTGTACCCCCAGTGGTGATAGCCCTGGGCTCTATTACATACTTGCAAATCACCACGGCTATCCAGAACCACCTAGGACTGGGTAAGACTTTTAACTTGCGATATAATAGGGGCGGCACGGCCAACATCTTCGTGCGTTCGATGGAAGATCATCAGCCCTCACCAACGGCCTGCGCGTAGGAGCTACAAGCTTCCGCACCTTCACGGCGGACGCGGAAAAAATGAAAAAGTTCGTGATATAGGGCCTACCCGATGTAGACGTGGACTACATCAAAGAAGACCTTCAGAGTCAAGGATTCCCGGCAACCAAGATAGTGAGGATGACGGCGGCATGCGCAAAATAACCGCTATACCTGGGCCACTTCAATAAGGAAGTGGATATGGGGAGGCTAAGGGCCTACATCAAATATCTGTGCCACTGCAGGATCAGGTTGCAGAAATATCGCAGCAAGCACCTGCCGCACGGCACCCAGTGCTACCGATGCCAAGGATTCGGCCACGGGTCAAGGAACTACTCTCACATGGCGAGATGTCTGAAATGCCTGTTGGAGCACACGCGGTCCAAGTGCCCCAAGAAGACCAGGGAAGAGCCCGCCGCATGCTGCAACTGTAGAGGCCCGCACCCGGAAAATTTCAGAGAGTGCCCGAAGCACGTGGCATACGTGGCGACCATTTAGCTCCACCTAAACACCGCTCAATAATCTAGCTGGCCACCTCCTCACTTAACAAGTACGACAAGGATGGACGAACGCTCATGGGCGAACATACCCCACGCCCACAGCACGCCAACAGACAACCGGCCCCATCCCAACACCACGCCAACAGCCAGAGCGCCCGTCCCCCGCCGCCAGCTCAAGAATACTCACCACCCGCCGACGACAATCTGAACATAATATCCTTACTCCAAGGCCTCCTCCGCGTCCGCTCGAAGCTGGCCCGGTATGATTCACGAGCGGAGAAGCTCGTCATCTTGATGAAGCTCATCACGTCCATGTTCGACGGATGAGCTCGAGGTTATCGAGATCCTCGTCTGGAACGCCTTCGGCATCCGCTTCATGATAAAAGAACTGCTCGTCCTGTAACACAAACACTGACATAATACTAATTACAGAAACATATCTAAAACAAAACATTAATCTGACAGTGCCCGGCTTCAAGATGTTCAGAAACGACCGAGAAGAAAATAAAGGAGGCGGCACGGCCATATTGGTTTGCCAATCAATTTGAACCATAAGAATTTCTACCCCAAAGTTGAAGACTGCAGAAGCCATAGCTATTGAAATCACGATAGAGGATAGAGCCCACATAATTATCGACGCATACTGCCCGCTTCATAACATTCTCAAGAGAGAAGATTTAAGCGCATTAATGAAAATTGGACCCGGATGCGACGCAAATGCAAAGCACAACTATTGGAATAACTACAGAGGCAATCCAAATGGAAAAACGCTATTCACTCATATGGAAACAACTAATCGATAAAGCCACCTGACAGATCGACACACTACTCAGAGACAGCGCAATATCCCAGCACGCTGGATATAGTGCTCGAGAAAAACTCCAACACTATCTCGGCAATTCGCACACTAGATGAGCTGTCGTCTGACCATCTACCGGTGAGCTTCACTATAGGAGGAATGACTGTGAGAACCTAAAGTTAACAGCGCAACTATAAGGACGCTGATTGGGCCGGATTTAAATCCGAAATCAACAAACGAATTCATCTAAACTCGAGTACATACCACACAAAGAAACAAAAATATTCACGATCAAACTTCCCAAAGACGTTTTATCGCTCATCAAAGAGAAAAATCGACTGCGACGAACCTATCACCGGACGCGGGACGGATGTGCAAAAACCGCTTATACCACTCTCGAACGATAAATTATGTGACAAATCTCGGAACTGAAATGCCAACAATGGCCAAATAAAGTCGAATCGCTGACTCCATGCGATAACTAACTGTGGGAAATGGCAAAAGCTCTCAGGTTTCAATGCGATCCCTCAGCTGACGAAGATAGACGGCTCAGCCCCAGCCCTGTCCCAGGAGGAAAAGGAAGACGCACTCGCAGGCGGGTTCGAGAAAGCATACAGAGCTACGAATGGGATAAGCGACTCCGAGATAGATAACATCTTAGCTGACACTCTCCGTGAACTCGAACAAGCGGAGCAAACGAGCGTAGGCGACATAAACTTCACCATGCCGAGCGAGATAGCCATCACAATAAAACGATTAAGAACGAATAAAGCGCCAAAAAGCGATCAAATACTCATCATTCTACTTAAACATCTCCCTCAAATCTCATCATATACATGACAAAATTATTCAATGCCGGTCTTATGGTCGGACATTTTCCCCTAGTATGGAAATCGGCAACTGTACTTCCGTTTAACAAGCAAACAAGGACAGAACGAAGCCAACAAACTATCATCCGATAGGTTTGCTACCGATCATGAGTAAGGTTTTTGAACAAATTATACTCAACTGGCTAAAACCACATCATGTAAAGACAAACACTCTACTAGAAGAGCAGTTCGGCTTTAGAAGGAATTCATCACATGAAGATTTAACGAAGATCGCTGCACGGTCGCAGCGCTTTTTGACCTCGAGAACGCATTCGACATGGTCTAGACACAGAGGCTCGTGCATAAACTGAACCGAACTGATACGTCCATTTACCTAAATAGACAGATGCAAGATTATCGGAAAAACAGCTCATTCAGTGTTCATAAGGAATGTCTTCTTATCAACACGTGGGATACCTAAAGGAGTGCCGCAAGGAAGTCTCCTCGGACCGCACCTCTTCAATATATTCATCCACGACATCCCCCGAGACGAGAGGTGCAGACAGTCTATATTCGCCGATGACGTCAAGCTATACGTTTCCTCCCGCGATCCAAACGTGGCGGCCATATACCTACCGCGGGCGCTCAACGCTCTGATAAAATATTATAAGAAATGGCGCATGAAGCTCAACAACACGAAAAAGCGACAACTTTACGTCAAGCTTGAAATGGGAGGACAACAGATTGAATGGAAGGAAGAAGTGGTCTATTTGGGACTCACAGTGGACTCACGGCTAAATTGGAAATCCCGCGTTACTAAGCCGCACGCGAAAGCTAGAAAAGCGATAGGCGCAATGCGGCCGATATTCTGCAGGCGAAGTTCGCTACATGCTAGAACCAAACTCCTGATCTACTACTCGCTTATTTGTCCGGTTATAACGTACGCGTTCCCCATATGGAGAAATATTGCACACTTGGTACACACCAAACTATAAACACTACAAAATTATTCCATGAAAATCACATACATCACCAGATTCAGAACAAACTTAAAAACACTATACAAAACATAAAAAAATACCTACCTTGTACGAACACGCACACAAGTTGTTCAACTCACTAAAACACAGCAAAAATGCACTTATTCGAGAGCTCGGACAATACACAGCGCCTAGCTATCTTACTTTCAAATATAAACGCAGATTTCCAAAACACATTTTCATGAACCATGACGTCACATGGCATGAACCGGGCGAAAAAGCAAGCGGTAAGTCCTTCCAATCCCAGACTCCCCACACGAATACATCAATGATTTATAAATATATGTACGTATATAGATTATTATTTATTTTTATTTAGCTGCATATTTATATAAGCATGTTAATTCATATTTTCCCATAAATTTGTATATCTACACAAAAACAGACATATACACAGACACCGCAAAATGCAGAATCTCATGAGCGAGATCACTAAAACTCGTTCATATCGAACATCGGGCGTTTCCTCCTGAATAAGATTTTCTATGGTTTTCCTTCTTTTCAAACCCGAATGCAGAGGAACTCTAAAAAATAGGCAATATTCCTTCTCTTTTCTCGCTCAACACAAAGAGACAATTATGTATTTATGACGCAAGGCTGATGCTGATGCTGATCGAACTGCTGATGATGATGCAGCATACATGCAATTTAATAGGGTTTTTATGATCATTTTTTCCCTACAGAAAGCACACGACGCAATTGACATTAACGTTCAGGTATTATTTAAAACACTATAAAGACGCCGTTCTTTTTGTATAAAGAACCTATAAATTTAGGGATAGTAACTTTAAATGTTTCATCACTTAATGATTAATAAGAAACCAAGAAATCTAAAAAAAATCCGATCTCTAGTAGCGCTGACTCGTCCCGGCTACTCTGTGGCACATCAAAGCACTGAACCCATGCACTCTTCCCTCTACAAACATCTGCGAGGCGCTGCATCGCCAAGGGAGGCCGAAAAGCGCCCTGTAAGCATCGTTATACTGTACTCCGAGTGTGTTTATGATGCCTTGTGTGTACCTTGTCCATAGTTCGCTAGTGTAAAAGCTCGTGAAGTATGTCTGGAATAGTTGCTTCTTTACCGGAGGACTGCACCTGTTGAATCTCCTGGCGAGCATGATGTTATCAATAAAGCCAATAAAATGATGGGATTTATAATTCGTATTTCAAAACCTTTTCGCAACAAAAAGACTATATACTCCATATTTGTAAAAAGCATTAACTTTGTGGCTCGCCCATAATTTACAATAAAAAACACATAAATTTGTTGTAGACCACTTTTATTTTATTAAAACTCTACCGGTTTCGGAAGCATCCTTCCTTCATCAGGAGAATATTAAATATACTATATACTCCGTTTACACGGCGTATATTCGCCCTTTCTTAAAATATTGCAGACTGATATGGACACCTTTATACCAATTGAAAGAATCGAAAGCATTTAACTTAAATTCTTTAAGCATATAAATTTTTAATTTAATTTACACTTTGCAAATAATACCGAATCCTTAAAATTCCATAACTTCATTACGCTTTAAACCCGACGTTTAATATTTGATCTTAAAATTATGAATAATGACCTGAACTCGCCAGAGCTCATCAACTTTATAAAAATTCACATACCGTCAAGACCAACCGGACAAACCGATTTTTTTTAATTTGCCCGCATACAGGACCGATCTTAGGATAAATTCTCCAATTCCCCGTATTTGTGCGCAATATAAAGCACAATTTCACAATATGACATTCTTCACAACGCCCTTTCAAAATAAATATCGAAGACCACAAATTGATGCACGAGCATAAAATGTATCGAGAGCTTCTCCTGTCCCGATTCTATTTTCTTCTTCCCCTCCCCCTTCCTTCCTATTTTTATTTTTTTAATTTTTATTTAGCTTATCTTGTTACCTTCATAAATAAAATATCTGTATTTAACCACTGTTAGCATAAGAAACTTTGTTAAACTTCCTTTGTATTAAAAGCTGTTTGTTTTTTACAAATAAATAAATAAATATTATATCTGTATAGATAGGTACTTATGAATAATGTTATTTTTTTAACAAATTACTTTCTTTTATTTTTATTACTTATGTCCTTATTCATTTCCGATCTGTCACGCATAACAATAATTCCATCGCAGAACTTTTTTATATAACTTTTTTAGTAAACCGCGAAAGTTGGGTACTATCAAACATAAACCTAAAAATCAATTGGAGTTCAAGAAACTTAACTGGAAAACAATAAAAATAATTCTCTCGGTCCATAAAATATCATTTCCAATATCTACCTAGTATCTTCTGTACTTTTTTATAGGAATACAAGCAACCACGTGAATCCCCCAACAGCCTCAGCTTTATGTGTGTAGGGTGTGTACGCTGTATGTTGTATTTATGTAAGGGTATTTTGGTAGGATGTTGGCTTTGTGGGAGCCATTCGCCACCACAGCGTGTTGGGAGTTGGGAGCCTGGAAGGGTACGTCACAATACCCACAATACCGACAATGGGCGGAGGACGAGCTCTTTGTACCAGCAGCCAGACAAACAAATGATTGCTCTTTTTGTTCGCCTCTAATTAAATGTTCCCGGCAAATATGTACAGGCGAAACCTTCATTGATCCACACATTCCCAAATATATGACTAATCGGCATTTGACCTTAAATAAAACAAACGCTTTCTTATAAACCACGAATACATTTTATTTTTCGCAAAAACGGTTTCGCTTAGCTCAAGCTTCGTCAGGGCATATATAATATCTAAAGAATAATCTTTTCTAATATCTTCAAATGATTGATATTCACTTTGTGGAGTAATTATTAATAATTGAATTAAAAAATATACTTTGTATTCACCACTTTATAAATATAAATAGATATCTACATGTTTCGGAAGCGATGCTTTCTTCATCAGGAATATATGAATAGTAAAAATAATAATATCAAGTATAGGCAAATGATAGCCGGCACATATTAAGAGCCGACTCCCAGCTCATGAGCTCATACCCCAGTTAATACGTCTTCAAGCTCCTACAGCTTCCAGATCCCAGTGTATAGGTGTAGGTACAAAACGTCCAGATGCCAGACTGTCAGGCACTGTTCACATACTGTACAGTGCCTACACATGTGTAAATGCGGTAATTATTATTAACTACTTTAAGACGCGTCATGGCGCCAAATATTATTTGCAAGTCCCACGGTCGCGGGCATGATTTAGTATTGTAGAAATTAGACACGTATACGATGATTTTGTATAAACAAATTAGAAAAAAGGACCTTATTTAAAGATGTGTCCCGTCGAAATGCGTAATAATACTATCGAACACCTGAGATATGCTTGTCTTTTTACATAGATAAACAATTGTTTTTAAGTGATTCCACGGTTTGTCACGAAGAGCCACAGTTCAATTGAGCTGTGGTACGGTTTATCAGGAGTCTACCAGGAGTTGCACTTGTGATAATACTACGAATTATAATTATCTTGTATATAAAAAACTATTATACTTAAATAATGTAACCTACTAGTTCACGTAAACGCCCAGTAGGGCGTTAGTAAATGAAATAAATTGGGATTTTTTGACAAATTTTAAAAATTTTGAGTGTCAGAAAATATTTTTTCAATAAAGTGCCACTTTTTTGCACTCTTATGAGGATTTTTTTAAATGTCTATTCTGGTCATTTAGTTTTACACTAATCCATATAGGTTATACTTTCAACCTGTTTTTTCTCCTGGGGTATATAATCATCCCTCAAAGTTATCTGGACTGGCCAACCGGGGCCTTTCCAGATAACTTGTTCAGATAGATTTTCCAGGTACTATGTTCTGGCATTTTGTTCCTTCGCCTTCTCTTTTGAAAGTTTTATTTTTCAATTCAGATAGAAGTCCTTGAACGATTCTCAGTTCTCACTAGTAAGTGCGGAGTAGTGGCGGGGGGACGAATGAACCTTTTAGTATATGACTTCGCTTGTATATTATTACGTACGTGCTCTGTAAACTAAATACGTTGAGGAAAATGGATGTCGGACGTGCAGGGTGAATCAACTGAAATATTGAAAACGAATGGTTTTTTTTATACAGTCAATTATTATTCGCTCGAGAAACTTGACTGCTTTCAGCAGCCACAAAATATCGTGTTTTCATATTAATTTTCTTTATAAAAAGTTATTTTAGTAATAAGTTCCAGGTGATCGAAGCCGCTCGAATTTACATAAATATTTTTATTTTATTTTATCTGAGTGACAAATATTCCCAGGCTACGAATAACCTAATCAATATTTGAAAATCTCCTACTAGCATTATAGTAGGCATAAGATATTGCTTATGTCGTGATGGAGGACTCAGCCACTGACCGGCCAGTGCGTTATTATTTCATCGCAATTAGGTCAGACTGGTATAATCAAAACTAAATCTATGCGATATACGAGTATAGCATCGATGTCAGGAGTGAGTCCCATTGTTTTCTAATGTTGTTTTTACTTATGACTTGAAATTTGTTTTATTGTTGACGATACTGTTTACTATTATGTTTTCAAAAACTACTTTCGGGTTGGTTTGTTACCTTCTGGAAAACAGATTTACATTGTGTTTGTTTATTGAATCTATGGGTTTAAAAAAATTGATAATATCATTCGTGTCAGCTATTATTTGAACAGTTATTTCTAGTTTTGTCTTTTCCCTGTGATTTTCATCTTGTTTGCAAAAATGAACTTTATAGCAGTTTTTGTCCTATAGTTACATGAACTACGGGTTACAGGTACTTTATAATAGGTTTTTAAAATATTTTATTATGTTATAACAGGGACTCATTAGGGTAATATCCTTCTTAAAGTTCGCCTTAGTTGTCTGCAATAAAATTACCAGTAACATTTTACCCTGGTATTTTATTATGTGTTTCTGATTTACATTCATATGTTAATTAATTTGACAATAAATTTAAAGCCGCTCTTACCGCTCTGCTACGGAGGTGATTACAGTGATTTTTGTTTATTTATTTGCAGGTACGCTGGGGAAAAAAAAACTCTCATGTGATGTTCCACTATTTTTTTTTTATTATTCGTGCAGGATATCGTCTTCCACCTTGCTTTTAAATTGATGAAGGGTTTAATATGTTATGTGAGGTATGAGAAGTCTATGGAGGTCCCTCAGACTAGCCACACTCTACTATACTATAGTACTCCTATGTGAGCACGGAACATGGGACACGGGACAGGACAATGCTCGCATTCATGTATCTAAAGAGTCACTTCAACTAAACTTCCAGGCACTGAAATGTCATTAATTATTCAACTTTCATGCAGCCAGTGTCCGTTTTTATGCGGAAAACTATGTCTTTCATGAATATTAAAATAATTATTTTTGGGTTGCTTGAAAAGTTTGGTAAGGTCTCTTTCGGCTTGTGTGATAGTGCAATAAACACATATATTAAATAATAGTAATACGAGAACTATTTTTTAAAACTAACACAACAAAAAAATCAGCTTAAAATATCAATATATTTAATTAATAAGGAACTCTGGTCCATTTTTTATATTCTTTGAAAAAGTTATCTTAAACTTAACCGAAGACAAGCTCAATACAGAGGACTCCCAAATAGGCTTCAAAGATGGATGCTCTACTGATACAGCCATATATAGTATGAAACAAACAATGAAATATTATAAAGCCAGAAAAACAACGGTATACGCATCCTTCCTACTCTTGAGCAAAGCTTTTGACAGCGTTAGTCATAATAAATTGTGGAAAAACTGACCGAACGACAAGTACCACCGCAAATTGTTAATATATTGAGTACATGGTACAACCAACAGGAAAACTTTATCAAACGGAATGATAGCCTATCAGAAGCAGCTCAATTAGAGTGCGGCGTTAGACAAGGAGGCTCAATGTTCCCAGTGCCGTTTAATGTATACATGGATGAACTTAGCAAAACTCTGAAGAAAACAAGAATCGGATGCCACATTGCTGGGGTATGTATGAACAACATCAGATATGCAAATGACATGGTGATACTTGCCCCATCGGTAAGAGCAATGAAAAAACTTCTAGCCATATGCGAATCGTACGTTATTAGTCACGGGCCGATGTACAATGCTAAAAAATCGTCATTGCTGATTTTCAAAGCAAATACGGGTCCTGCTGTCATTCCGCTCATACGTCTCGGCGGAGCCAATCTTGAAATCTGCAACGAAATCAAATACTTGGGGCATGTCATCACTGATGACCTAAACGATAAAAATGACATAGAACGCCAAAGAAGAGCACTGAGCGTACGTGCCAACATGCTTGCAAGGAGATTTAACAGGTGCAGTCCTCCGGTAAAGAAGCAAGTATTCCAGACATACTGCACGAGCTTTTACACTAGCGAACTACGTACAAGATATACACAGGCGTCATAGACACACTCCGAGTACAATATAACCACGCTTACAGGGCGGTGTTCGGCCTCCCTTGGCGATGGAGCGCCTCGCAGATGTTCGCAGAGGGAAGGGTGCATGGATTCACTGCTTTGATGCGCCACAGAATAACTGGGACGAGTCAATGCTACCGGAGATCGGAAAACACTCTTGTCCAGGCCGTCGCCCAGTGGCAAGGCGCGCCCCTACATCGTAGATGGAGAGTTTCGCTCAGGTCACTGTAGCATAAGTACTAAATATGTTATTTTAATTTAATTTAATTTTTATTTATTTTTTATATTCTATTTCTACATCATGTGATTTTTTATTATTTATTAAATGTGTTCTTTTTATATGGCAGACAGAGTATTGCACTTACCGCTTTGTTTTGCTGAAATAAAACCATTATTATTATTATTATATCAATAGTGGCGTTCAAACTTAAATACCAGTATATTTAGTTATTTTATAAAGTTAGTTTTCATAGATAAAATAATTTTCAATTTTTCAAAGCTAGCCAAAATGCTCCAAATCTATGGCCGGTCGGTTTTGATCAGTTTTGAGGTTAGAATGTGAATTTTCATAACAAGGACGATCTTTACCGTACATACTTTAATATTCTATTCGTGATAAACTACAGTAATAAAATTATGGTCCTTTTTAGAAACTTTAACTCAAAGAATAATGACAGTATTGAGCACTAATGGTATCATTATATCCGTATTGATAATTGGTTTTCTCATGAATAATGTAATTTATTTCATTAATAATAGTTTTTTATATTGAACAACAATTACGAGTATATAGCTTAAAGTCATCCACATTTAATTTATATTACGCCAAAACTAAAAAAAAATACGTCACGTGACGTCAGATGTTCCAAATGCAATGGTACCAACATAACAAGGTATTTGGATGAGATGATTTTTTATTCACTTTTAAATAACGATTTACAAATTTTTCGTATAATTATGTATTCAGAATCGACGTTTGCTGAACTATATTAATATATATTTTTAAAGTCATAATATTTTTCATGTTCAAGTTTCTTATTATCAAAATAACAACAATACAAATAAAAACATGTAAATAAATTAAAATTAAAAAAAAGTTTTTTTTTTCTCTCTGTGTTGTAAATATCATGCAAAAGCTTCCATTCTTTGCTGATAGAACATTTCCTGCCAGGATTCTCTAACTTTATAGTTGTTGCTAATAATGGGGATTTCCTTGCAATCAACGACCCGGTGCTTAGTGAAGGCGAAGATATTGATGCGTCGAAGCGCTGCAGTAGCGCGGGAGCCCAATTGATATTCTATTTACATAGTGCACTTATACTTACGTACGGTCGTGACTCATATTTAACATTCTCTTCTGCCACTCTATATGGTCCTCGTCTCCTCTGTTTTTTTTTGTCTAAAGATGTGATCAAGGTACTTTAGGGTTTAATAATAATAAATGGTCGCTTTTCAATAGCGCCATTTATTGATTAAAACCACCTCAAGGGTGCTTTATATTTTGTTAATGTTTGTAGCCCCTTTAAAAAGATATTATGTTTTTAGATATTTAAGGTTTTCAAAATTTATTGTTATTGATGTCAGACCAATCGGAAGGTCATTCCAAGAATGTGTTATACATTTCATACCAGTTCAAGTATCTATAGTAGGCTTAGTAAATCTGGCTTCCAGAAAACTGGTCGTCTTGTATAGAGGCTATCAGATTCTTCAATATTGATCAACTGCTAATCCTATACAAATCTCAGGTACGTCAAACAATTGAATTTGAAAGTTACCTATGAGCTGGAGTTCCCAAATACATATTAAACCTTCTTGATTCTGTGCAAAGGAGAGCGGTTCGTCTGATTGATAATCCGTTGTTAACAGACCGACTGCCATCTCTGATGACTCAATGTGCATATGCTTAGTCTGTTCTACGGATATTTCAATAGAGCCTGCTCGAAGAAGCTAGCACCGTTGATCCCTCCACGCCAGTGCACGTGCGTGAAACTCGACGGACACGAGCGGAACATTCGTTCACAGTTGATGTCGGCTTCATGAGAACGGGTCGTTTTGCCGACTCGTTTTTGTGTAAATCGGCTCGTATGTGGAACGAGCTACCGGCATCTGTATTTCCTCCTATATTTAATTTGGACCTCTTCAAGGCCTGCATTAACAAATCCCTTCGTACAGCACCCTTTTTAACCCGCTTCACAACCTTGCCTAACCGGGTAGCGATATAGTTTCCCTGTGTGTGTTCTGTATATGCATGGGAAGCTCTTGAGAGGTGTCACTTTTTTGAATTGTGGACACAGCGCATTAAAAGCTCTTTCCCTAACGTTTGTAGCATTCGTACGAGAGAGTTCATTCAGTCTACCCGACGTATCAGGTTTTTAAATATTATGATTAAAATTGAAAACACCGATTATAAAACAGATTTGTGTATTTCATATTGACAAACACATATTAGATTATACACAAAGGTATTACAGTTTATTATTGTAATAATACCTCGCTTAACATTTAATTATAACTCCAATTAAATTAGTTAATGAGGAGTTGGGGGTGGAAATACGATATAACGTTGACGATTTACGCATTAGCCGCGTAACAATTAGGATACGTTAGAATATTATATTCTAGAGAATTAAATGTTTTAAAACTAAATACAGATAATAATACTGTAGGTAATTAATATATTTACATGCTTTCCTTCTAGGTACTGCGTATTTTTGTAAAAACTAGATTTAAATATTTTAATAAATGTTTTTTTTTTCATAATAAAAGGTACATCTTCAAACATTTTGAGACAGGTTTTGAACGAATCTCAAATATAGTATTTCTTAACCTACACATAAGTATTTCAATCACTTTTTGGTCTGAAGTGTTTTAGCATAATATACATCTTGACTACATTGACATTAACTTTTCCTACTTATATGACTCCTGCAAATAGATAATAGAAACAAGGGAGATGGGCCATGAATTATTATCGCTCAGCCAAACTATTGCTGTTCGGATCTACGAACTGCGAAGCACCGCCCTTGTTTCTATACCAGATTCATCATTTTTCTTTGGCTCAGCGATTTTGATAATCCGTGCAGTTTGGTTGTAGCTCTTCGACAGTCGGCACGCTCCCATTTCGTATCGCCCTTTTTTTATGATCTGTGCTCCTGCCCAATTCAGGTATTGTTATTATTGTAGTTATTCTGTATTACGTCGTTGGATCTCTGTTGGTTCCAGTTCAGGAGTTGGAATTTCTTGCATTGCTGGAAGAAAACAAATGTATTTATTGAAACAATGTTCAGACTTTGTTGTTCACTCTCGAAGAGTAATTTAACATCTTTATCAATAACCTTAGATTTACATTATATTTTTCAATACTTAATGAGTCATTTATACTTTAGATAATTGGTCACAAAAACAGAAATTAAAGTAAGTAATTTTTCAGTTTTAAATTTCATTTTTGGATACTTGAAACGAAGATCTTGGTGAAAATGTGAGCATTATTATAACATATCGTATCATTCAACGTCGCTGTACCTCAGAAGAACACGTAGACTTTCTTCTGCTGTTTGATTCGTTGTTTGAACCAGTTTCCACAACAAATAAATGCCATTTGTTTACCATCTCTACACGCTCTTTGAAATGATTTATTAATATTTTCGTTAAAAATAGATTTACTTCGAAATCAATTGTGATGATCAAATATATTTATTCTGTGAAGTATCTACTTATATTTGAAATCTGTTTTCCCCGCTTTTAATGGTGGCAAGTTTTTCTTGATTGTTTTATAATGACGTGAATACTATTTAATGCAATGAATTTACATGTGTTTGGTAAATCGCTAAATTTTTTAAAGGAATTATAATGTTTAGGTTTCATGAAAATTCAAAGGAGTGGAGTATAGATAATTTTTCTTATTTCTTTATTAAAGTTATATTCGAATCATTTGTTATTTTGTCTATCTCTAGTTGTGCCAGTCAGGTTAATCAAAAACCCTTTTATAATTTCTTCAAACGATTGGTATTCACTTTCTGGCGTCATTATTAATAAATGAATTTTAAAAATATACTTATTATTGACCACTTTATAAATATACATTGATATCTACATGTTTCGAAAGCGGTGCTTTCTTCATCAGGAAAGTAATAATAATATATAATAATTTATTATTCATATATTCCTGACGATGAAAGCATCGCTTTCGAAACATATAGATTTCAATGTACTGGTATATTTATGAAGTGGTGAATAATAAGCATATTTTTAATCACTGGGGAAGATAATATTAACATAACCCCTAAATCAAACGTGAAACCAAAAAAACAACAGAAAATAAAAAGATATCAGTCGCATCTGGACTCGAACCCAGGACCCCTGTCTTTCTGGGACCGTCTGTCTGATGTAAATGAGGTTACAGTAGGTTTGGTCACATTTTAATGCACACAGTTATTTCACTATTATTACGTGAAGGATTTATACTTTTTGAGTTTTTGAGGCTAGTTCCTGTACTATTTTAAAGGTATATTTCAACCACATCATAACCACCAAGAAATTCCAAATATGCAAATTTCTTACTATATACCCGATTAATTATTATTATTTTTTTTATTATTTACATTTTTGTAATTTTAGCCGCTATTAGCCGATAAGATAAGTTGAATTTGCATTTATTGTTGTATCTGTCAAAGTTGATTGTCTATATATATATCGAAGGTATGTTTATTATTACTTTCACCAATTATAAGATTTATAAATATATTTTCCTTCGATCTCATATTCAACTGTGAGGCAGATTTAATTATTAACGGTATTGGCCCAATTAGTAAAGTAATTTAACTATCGGCTGGTGCCTTTCCAACATGTTTATGAGGATATCGTGTACGTAATATATTATGTGTTTAGCTAAGAGAGATTCCAGAATTACGTTTTCAACGTAATCCATAAATCTCTGCGCTAAAATCGGACCTAACGGTGATCCCATGGGAAACCATTTTGTTGATATGTACTAATGAAAAGAAAATAATTTGTTTCTACGCAAGTTTTTATGAGTTGGAATAACTATTCACTTATTACCAAAAAAAAGAACTCTTATACCATAAAAACTTTTTTTTTAATAGCACTAACTATTACACACGTATATGCGCGATTTTTTGTTATCAATACAATATCCATATATTGATATATATTATTTAAAAAAAAACTTTTTTGTTAACTAAATTGATTTTGTTTTTTTTTCAGTTTTTTTTTACACAACTGAATACAAAAAAAACTTGTTTTATAACCTTTGTATGTTCATATAATAAATGTATGTAACAAAAATGTATTAATAAAAAAATTAAAAAAATACCTTATTTTATTTATTCTTTTGCAGAAACTCCACACAGGAGGCCCTGGGGAAAATAATTTCCCTCGTCTTTGGGGATGCTATGTGGAGGGTTTTAACGGAAGTTCTGGGAATGAAAGGGGTATGAGGGACGGGTAGGAATATGGGAGTTAGTGTGTCCAGGAGTGGCAAAGTTATTAATCCATCCCACTCAATGGGTGGAGAGAGTCCGGCTGGAGAGGTCAAAGAGTCTATCTATATCGACCTCTCCCTGGACCTGGACATACCTCACCCCATGAACCCGTGCACCCCTGCTAAGTCAGAGGTGTTTGATGTGGTGAAAGAATGAAGTTAAATTTTTTCGCTACATTTTAATAATAATAATAAGTGTTGATTCCGGTATGTGGGGAGGTTGGTGCAATCCCACTCATTCCATATGGAGTAATAGAAGATGCAGCAGGTCTTTGTGGATTTATTTTGTGGATGTGTATGGTATTTTTCTTGGGCCATTCGGTGGGGAAAATGGCGTTAAACTGTTTATTAGAATGTTGAGACTTTTTTTGTTATATTATGGCTTTCACCCATTAAGGGCGATCTTGGCTTGGATATTATTCTTGAAATTTTAATGCCATTTTTACAAATATATTATATTAATAAATTGTTAATTTGGGGGTTGAGGCTTAGAAGGCAGGGAATACTGGTAGGGAGTTCAATTTTAAATTTTACTAATTCGTGCATAAAGTTTGGAAATCGATCATTGATAGGACACTCAAAGAAATTATGGTCCAGAGTATCTTCTGACCCATAATCAAAGTAAGGCGAGCTGACTATGTGGAATCTGGCGAGATGACTAAGACAAGAAGTATGAGATCGTCTCATTCAAGTTATAGAGGAAATATATATATTTTTGGCATGCAAGCGTATTTATGAAACCAGGGCTTGACCGGAATAAAAGGTTGTATTAATGAGTACTGATGACTTTTTGCGAGAGAAACTATTTTCCATTCAGAGGACCATTGAAGTTTGTATTTACTTTTCAGAATCATTATTGACAAGTTTATTAATTGGATCTTCAGTTAAAATTTAAAAATCTTCTGGTAACAAGAAGTCTTCCACTTTATTGATGTAATCTATTCTGTCAAGTATTAATTTGCCGGCATTCGTTGTACTCGTAGTTAGATCATTATTTTTAATGTTATTTCTAATTTAATTTGGTGTTTTGGTTTCCGTACTGATTCCAGCCGTGAAGTGTTTCATCAAGTTACTATTACCCACTTTGTGCAGAGACATTTCGGTGTCAATAATGACTTAATTAGTTAGTGTGCTAAATTCCTAGGAATTTTATATTTAAAGCCTTTATCTAATAAATTATTTTCTTCCGTTTCAGGTGTTGTATTTGACAAATTCACAGGTTTTTTTTTATACAATTAAATATTTTTGATGATGGGAATCTCGGTTATTTTCCGAGCTTTATTTTTGTTTGGTATTTTTGTTTTCTCTTTTGTTAAATTATTCAAATATAATAATGAAAATGTAACTTAAATATTGGGATAATAATATTTTAGTTATTAATTAAATATTAGGGAGCAGGTTTGGGGATGTTGTTTATGTATTGACTCCATTTACAAAGTAAAGCATCATCTATACCAGCACTTTGATGAATCCTACAATATGTGGTATTGTAGCTTGGATAATGTAGCGTTAATGATTTATGTAATAATATTGTTTTAGTTGTCTATTCTATGTAACTGTTAAACGTTTGAAAAAGTTTGTTTATTACTTTCTGGTTTAGAATCAAGATTCACAACTAACAGCATAACAGTGTGCAACTCATCGATATGTGAATGCTGTGCGGTGCAGCTACTGAGCGTTTATTAATGAATGTTTGCCTGTTTCAGCATTGATGAAGTCCACACGGCAACACCTGAGGCCCTCATCAATGTCAGCATATATCGTCGAAGGAAAGCAATACTGCTGTAACCACCACTACCATAAAAAATGCTCTGTAAACACCATTCCACAAGGTCTTTTTACCGCGTCGATCTATCTGGATCACGTGACTAAACAATAAAAAATAAGATCTGTAGAACGTTGGAAAATCTTAGTTTTGTCAATATTATGTTTTTTTAATTAATATATAAGCCTCAAAATTCTGCGTTTATTTGTCATGGCCTTGGTTGTTATAGCAATATTGCTTTCCTGCAACGAGATAGACCAAAGGTCTATTCCTCTTTGGCCCCCACTAAAACAGAGGAAGTGTTTGGTTTTGTCACTGTTCTGTTTTGTGATGGAAATTAAATAATACCCACTTGTTTGGTGTTGGTCTGCCAGCGCTGCATGGCTTCCTTGTGCCTCGTGAACTCCCGGCACCACGCTAGGTACACGCGCTGGTAGGAGCCGCTTTGCGCAGGTGGACTGCATCTGCCAGTGAATCAATCAATAATCAATAATCAATAATCAATAATCAATAATCAATAATCAATAATCAATAATCAATAATCAATAATCAATAATCAATAATCAATAATCAATAATCAATAATCAATAATCAATAATCAATAATCTATAATCAATAATCAATAATCAATAATCAATAATCAATAATCAATAATCAATAATCAATAATCAATAATCAATAATCAATAATCAATAATCAATAATCAATAATCAATAATCAATAATCAATAATCAATAATCAATAATCGTAATCAATAATCAATAATCAATAATCAATAATCAATAATCAATAATCAATAATCAATAATCAATAATCAATAATCAATAATCAATAATCAATAATCAATAATCAATAATCAATAATCAATAATCAATAATCAATAATCAATAATCAATAATCAATAATCAATAATCAATAATCAATAATCAATAATCAATAATCAATAATCAATAATCAATAATCAATAATCAATAATCAATAATCAATAATCAATAATCAATAATCAATAATCAATAATCAATAATCAATAATCAATAATCAATAATCAATAATAATCAATAATCAATAATCAATAATCAATAATCAATAATCAATAATCAATAATCAATAATCAATAATCAATAATCAATAATCAATAATCAATAATCAATAATCAATAATCAATAATCAATAATCAATAATGAATAATCGATAATCAATAAGCAATAATAAATTATCAATATTAAATCAATCAATCAAACAAACAATCAATCAATAAATCAATAATCAATCATTCAATAAATCAATCGATCGATCGACCAACAATCAACAAATCAATCAATCAATAAATAAATCTATCAATCATTCAATCCATCAATTAATCAATCATTCAATCAATCAATCAATAAATAAATCATTCAATCAATTAATCAAAATCCTGAAAATCAATCAATCATTCAATCAATTAATCAAAATCCTGTAAATCAATCAATCAATCAATCATTCGATCAATTAATCGAAATCCTGAAAAATCAATCAATCATTCAATCAATTAATCAAAATCCTGTAAATCAATCAATCAATCAATCATTCGATCAATTAATCGAAATCCTGAAAAATCAATCAATCATTCAATCAATTAATCAAAATCCTGTAAATCAATCAATCATTCGATCAATTAATCGAAATCCTGAAAAATCAATCAATCATTCAATCAATTAATTAATTAACATGTCTCGTGAACTCCTGGCACCACGTCATGTACACGCGCTGGTAAGGGGCGCTCTGCGCAGGTGGACTGCATTTGCCATTGAATCAATCAATAATCAATCGATCGATCGATCGATCAACCAATCAAACTATTTCAGCCGTTACCCTTTAATGGGACACAGTATGATCAACAAACATGTCTCGTTAACTCCTAGTACCACGTCATGTACATGCGCTGATAGGAGTCGCTCTGCGCAAGTGTACTGCATCTGCTATTGAATCAATCAATCATTCAATCTACTTCTGCAAATAATAACAACTGCCGATACTCCTTAAGTTAGATCATCACGCCTAGTGTGCAGAACGAGATGTCCAGCATATTAAACTGTAATGGTACCGGGTTCCTGTTTGGGGACCCCATTTAAGGAGTGTTGGGGTTTTGTGGAGAAAAGAACTTCACATGTTAGAATTTGGTAAATATCTGATTAGTGGTTTTAATCGTTCATCCTTGTATTCTATTTAAAGATGACTCACAGGCAAATGGACCCATTACTAAAAGCTTTATTTCAATTATGATTTCGGGTTGCGGTGGAAATTAGTCCACAAAAATGGGAGATTTGCGTTGGCTGTGGCACACGTGTAATAATTCAGTTATTCAAGTTACATACTTCGTTATAAACAAGTAAACATTAATTTATAGCTATATTACTATACGAAGGCGTAAGTTACAGTTTTCCGATTGTTGAGACATACGAAATAGAATTAGAATTCCTTAGACCCTTTTCTTTAGTTAGAATGCGCATGAAAGGTATGGATATTCCTCACCGTAGAAGTGGGAGGGGTGGAATTTGGAAGGTAATTGGACTGAGGGAGTTCTAAGCATCTATAGTGTTGAACCTAAATCAGCCTTTTGTTTCTGAATTCTAAAAAAATGATACATTTATTTTTTTACAGCCCAAAAAAGACGGCAAAGCAGACGAAAAACATCAAATCCTTATCCAAACATTGACAGTGGATTAATTTAAAGAAATAAAACATATTTATTTATAATCAAATATAAATTATTGCACTACACGTGCAATAACCAAACCGAGAACTGGTATTGCATAGCACGTGCAATACTAGCACGTAATGTTCGGCCGCGCTGCGCGCGCTATAAATGTCGTATGCACAGCGGTATGTGGTATCTTTTACTTCAACCGCAGAACGGACAACATCTCCTCAACAGTCAACGACCGCTGCGGTCACCACCCGCTACCTCAGCGACCGACCACACTGGATACTGACCTTAAGTCAAGTATGCTCGGGACGACAACATCTCCATTGGGAAACTACCAAACGCCTTTCTCAAAGCGATTCCAAAATCAAAATTGTCGAGCGTCCTTGTGTGCTGGTGCCTAAATATTTACACTCTTTTTCTTGTGCGGGTCCTACACGTCCCGTAAAGATATCATAAAACGAAAAAGAAACACCTATGGCTGCAATGATGAAATTCAAAGCGTTTTCTTTTCAATCTTTGCCTAGAATACGAAAGTCACAAACTGCCACTAGATGATAAAAATAAGCCATGCTTACACAGCCATCTATGAGTGAAATAAAAAGTTCTCAGTTAAAAACATTTTAGGTAGCAAGAATATTATTTTCCCGTATACGGTTCATGGCAATTTCAACCCGATTTTAACCAAAACAAGGGTTGATATTATCTCGCCTTGCCTTCAATGGAAAAATTGATTATGTTTGTGCCATTTGCCTGGCAATAATAATTAATTTTCGGGATTTTTTAAACAAATGGGCCTATAAGGGGAACGGCTGTGCTGCCTGTTTCATACATAACTTAATTTTGGATTTGAGGCCAAAATACCCATCCAAATTGAATGATATATATTTTTTTTAAATTAAAGGATTCGTAAATTTCTAGAACGTATTAGAAGTATTTTATTTATTTTTATTCAAAATTATGAAGTTGTACGGGACTTGTATAGCCCGCATAAGAAAGAAGAGTATAAGTTGAAGTATTCTTGAGTGAGGAGAGCAGGTCCGGGTTGAGTGGAGATCTCTCGCCTGGTGAGAAGAGCGGGTCCGGGTAGAGTGGAGATAAATGATGGTGGTCGAGTTTCAAGGTGAAGCAGCGTCTTGTAGAGGTGTTGCAGCATATCCGGGAACGGCATTCAGGGTCGGACTGGTCGCCGATCGCTTGGGGTGACGTCAGGTGTTGCTGGGTGTAGAGACTCTTCTTTGTCTGTTAGCGGCAGGTCGAGGTTTTCAAGGTGAAGCAGTATCTGGTAGAGGTGTTGCGGTATATCCGGGAACGGCATTCAAGGCGAGACCGGTCGCCGATCGCTTGGGGTGACGTCAGCTATAACTAGGTGTAAAGACTGTTCTTTGTCTTGTCGAGGTAGCCAAGGTGAAGCATCGTCTGGGTGGAAGTGTTACTCGTTCGACGGTTGGATTGGGAATGATAAAACGTACCGCGGGGTACGGGTTTTTATAGGCCGAACGTTGAGTATACGTTGCGCAGGTTTTAACTCGCACGTATTTTGTTTACGTTTTTATTTGTTTGAATTTATACGTCCTATAGGCCCATTTGATACAGAAGTATAGACCATGAAAAAAAAATTTTAAAGCCAACTTAGAAAATTATTTTGTGGGTGTATCGTATTTTTTAATAAAATCATAATACTTTTTAGCAAAATTATCATATTTGCTATGTAAATATTATTATGTAAATAAAAATATGAAAACAAAACAATAAAAAAAGCGTTTTTTCGATATTTTAAATTATGTATGGCAAAATTGTGTTAAATTAAAGTCCATAATGCTTATTTTAATAATTTTATTTTATTTTATATTTCATTATATTTTCAAAATAGATTGGGAAAAACTTTTTTTTTTTCATCACAAATAGTTGTTAAAGGTGCCTTTAAAATCCCGAAAAATCAATTCCTTTAATGGCCTATATTTCATAGTGTAAAAGAAAAATAAATAAATTACTTCTAATATGTACTAGATATTTACTATACTTTTTGATGAAAAAAAAAATCATTAGGTTTAGGTGAGTATTTTGGCCTTAAATCCAAAATTAGGTTTTGTATGAAACAGGTCGCGCACAGTCGCCTCAGAGATCTAATTTCTACGGAATTCAGTCTGCTTTCATCCTTTCTCTGCCAGTTTCATGCCTCACTGCCATACATCGGGGTTAGTACCAGCACTCCATTGTGGATTGCTAGCTTCGCTTCTTTGGACTACTTTTTGTTAGCGCCAACCGCGTTCAATCCTCTATTAATGGAGTTTCAATAAATATTTTTTCAGTAATAAATTAAATTTATAAAGATGCGGAAATATTGTTCTATGGTTAATTTATGTTCATATTCTCTCTATATATACTTTATTATTAGTACTATATATTCTCTATGCCTCGGGAGGGTCTCCTCTTAGAGAAATAATAACCTCGTCAAATTTAATATTTCAAAGACCCAATCGTGTCTGATTGCGATCGAAATGATAATCTAGTCTCCTTTAATGGAACCAACTTCCCAACAAACCCTCCATTGATATGGTTCGTGTAACCTTAAGTGAGCAGCTCAGGTATGGGGGCTTCATCGAAGCCAAAGTAAAATTAGCCTCTCAAAAGCTGGGCGTACTGTACAGAGCCCGCAAATACTTTAATAGCACACAACTGCTGACCCTGTACGAATCGCAAGTGCGCCCCACTGTAGAATTTGGTAGCCACACCTGGTCGGGAGCCAGAAAACATCTGAAAAAACTCTTGACTCTGTGTAGAAACGGGCGGTCCGTTTGATAGATTTGTCCATCTTAACAAATGGATTGCAATCTTCAAGACCCAAGTTCACTCCTTCCTAACCCCTCAAAGACCCTCCACACAGCATCCCCAAATATGATATGGGCCTTGAGGAAAATTATTTCCCTCAGGGTCTTCTGTAAAAAAAAAATATGTATGTATGTAGGTATGCCACTGTAATGCACTCCATAAAGGCTGAAAAGTTGTGCTACCCTAATAAAAACGAACAATGAAAATAAATTATAAAATTACGACAAAATTCCATCAAAACGTATTTTTCCATAAATTTGGTAAGAAACTTGTACGCTCATTTTTTTTCAGTTGACCACAACAATTAGCGGAAAGCCGTTTTCAAATATTCAATTTATCAAAATATACAATTCCTATACAAATATAAAAAACTACACAGCCTACCCTTAGTTATATAGCAATGGACGCCACTGGTATATACAACACCATAGATATTTCCATGATAAAGATAGAAATTCTAAATTATAATTCTACTCTTAGAACAATTTTGTTTGGTAAAACAATGTTTCAGGAAAGTTTCATTTTTTATTGCCAACATACATTCAGTGAAATAAATATTAATATTTTAAGTTTGCAACTGTTGGGTCGGGAGGCTAACTTATTGTCTGCGATGCGTAATTAGACGAATTTAATTAGAAATTCTTCAAAAGGGCAAAGTTTGTTTGTCTAGGAAAAAACTTTTTTTTTAAATAATCCCGTAGTGCCAAATGATATTAAATACTGAAAATGTTAATATTCTTAGATTGGATAGATAAAAAGTGTGTCGGACGTTTTCTCCTCTAACGCAATGTTTTTGACGAGGCCATTTGCTAAATATAATTGTCGTATTGCACTTACCTAAACTATTTTTATTTGTAAGGGAGTCGTATCATATGGAAAATGTTATATCGCTGTCCGCAAATAAACTTACTCCCTTTGCTTAATGTATACTGCACGTTCTGTGAAAAATGTGTTTTCTCCGACTGCTTGAAATGTGGAACGACTGAATAAAAACGCCAGAGCCGGACGGCGGTGCGAAAGAGACGAGAGTACTGGTTCGTCGACCTGTGAAAACTGAAGTTAGCCTGCAACCGCCCGCTCGTCAAGACCATCTGTTCTTCTTTCCGCCTGCTTCCGCTCCGACTTCTCCTCCACTCGCTTTGTTTCTCTCTGACCATCACCTCACCTGAACCATCGTACTACCGCCTCTTACTGAACCCAGAACAAGCATCGCCGAACGGACACGGCCCCAAGCTCTTCCCATAATTCTGCATAAATTGGGTTTTTGTACGGAATTGTATTTGTGCATGTTGCAAATCTTACAAAAGTCGGAAATAAGGTTTTGTCAGTATTTTTGCAAGAGATCGATGCAGGATGTGCTTCTCCCCTCCTTCCCTCTCCGCATATCGGAATCAGCTGCCATTACTGTTCGCCTGTGCGCCGTACGTCTGGTACAAAAAGTCAGGATTGATAAAATTTTTGGGAAATGTTCTATTTCCTTTATTAAAAGGACACTGGATACTTTAGTTGTCTACGAGTAGGTGCTTTATCATTTGATGATATAATATAGGATGGATGTAGGCTGTATTCACAAGACGAAGGCGGCTTATTAATCAACTGATATTAGTTTCATCTTCCATTGTTCATTTTATTATTGGAAATGTGGAAGCGTCGGGATGATACAGATTTCGGCGTGAAGTAGCCATTAATTCTTTTGTTTAGTTATAACATCACCATAGGCATTATTTATTCAGGTCAGAGTTCCAACTTACTGATATTTAGAAAAAATTAAAGATAGTTATAATTCATTTTATATTACTTATTTCATGTTGAACTTTATAGTTGATGACTGAGTTTGATCTAATTTCATACACTGGATCCGAATTTGCCAGAATCTGATTATATTGATTCAAGACAATTTTTACGTCTCAGTAATTACATAAATATATTAATTTGTTATAAACACTGAAAAATAGTCATACCTAACATACATATTGTGTTTTTGAGGAGAGGAACGAGTGAACATGGGTCTTTAAGAAACCCATGTTGTGGAAGGGAGGTAATACAGAGGCCGGAAACCGTTCCACAGCCGAGCTATTGAACTCAGGAATGGGTCGTAGAAAGGACCTTCTTATGTGACAAATGTCAACTGTATACAAAGGTTGGGTGCGCGTTTGGCGTATTTCCCGACGATAAACCGGTTCCGAAGGGATCAATGACGCTAGTTCCTTGGCGCATTTTCTATTAAAATACCGATAAAGCAAAAACAGCAATCCCACCTGACGCCTGTTCTTTAAAAGTTGCAATTCGTTTGTAAAGATTGAGGATTATAAATGGATCAACTCTATTTGCTGGTTTGGAATGAATCACTTATTTGCTATTTAGAAATTATTGCTGGTTTGGAATAGATCACTTATTTGCTGGTTAGAAATGATTGCTGATTTGGAATGTATCACATATTTCCTGGTTTAGAATGGATCACTTATTTGCTGGTTATAAATGATTACTGGTTTGGAATGGATCACTGATTTGCTGGTTAGAAATGATTCCTGATTTGGAATGGATCATGCACTAGCCGCAGACTGTCACCTTGAGGCAGACCGAGGAAGTGGTGTAGTCCACCCTCTCACGCACAGTTAGTTAGTTGGGAGGGGATTGGAGTAGGATGAAAAAACTCATGGACTAAAGGCAAATGTTTAAAAATCGAAGTTTGCGAAAAATATTTGTGGGGGGATCCAAAATCAACCCAGATATGTGGATCCAAGGGGAGAAGATGATTATGAAATTAAACAATTATGATGACTGCATTGATAATTAAACACTACGCAATATAAGAGTATTGTGAGTAACTACCTGTTGGTGTCCACGGTGACGTTGTACCTTGCCAGCAGGCGCCCTCCCCGCCCTCCCCGCCCTGGCCTCCCTCGCGCCCGGCACTCGAACACCCCACCATCCTGGTGCGTCAGGCCCACCAGCACCAGCCCGCCATCCGCCGTCAGGATATACTTACCCGACCTAAGCAACAACACAATGCATTCATTTTTACAACGAAACAAATATAATATCAAACAAAAACTGGTAGAAAAAAGGCGCTACGATCGTTTTAATTTATTTAAATGGCGGCACCAATGAGACACACAAATTTTAAAACACACTGGTCCAATTGGTAACTGGACAAAACAGAAAATAATAATCAATTAGGTTAAGGTTAGATTCGTTTAATTTCGTCACTTTTCGTTAGTGTTCTGTTTTGTCATAAAACCGATCCATGTGCATATCTTTCATATTATTATGACTACAAGGTGTTCAGAAATTAGTTGTTTGGTACTTTCCGAGAGAAGATGGTTTTTTTTTATTATTTCTTTTTTTATAAAAAAGTATTCATTTATTTATTCTTAAGTTTAAATATAAAAACAATAACATTAGCCGCTCATCTCACACGGACTATCCAGTGTTGAGATGAGCGGCTTTACAATTTAATAATAATCAGTAAAGAGTAATAAATAAATAATAATACATGAATGGAAATAAGTAAATATTAATAAGTAAATAAATAAGAAAAATTAAATAATAATAATTAAATATTAATAATAAGTAAATTATAATCAGTAAATAGTAATAAGCATATCATAATACACACATATAATATTAAGTAAATATTAATAAGTAAACAGTAATAAGTACATAATAATAAAAATAGTTAAATAATAATAAGTAATTAAAATAATGTAAATAGTAACAAATACATAATAATAAAAATAGGCAAACAATAATATGTAAATAAAATTATGTAGATAGTAATAAGTAAATAATAATAAAAATATTATTTAAAATTAAAAAAAATTACTTTGTTTACATCACTTTTATTTATACTTTTGCCGACCGGGTTTCGCTACAACCGTAGCTTCTTCGGGGCGCAATATATATTGCCCTGAAAAAGCTACGTTTTTTTAAACTTTTAATTATATGCATTCATAATTTTCTAAAGAAAAAAGAATGTCATTTAATAGTTTACACTCAATTTAACTAGTTCAATTTAACCAAAGCCAATTTTTTTTTATAATATAAACCGATTCGTAGTAGAGATTAATGTAAACAGTAATTTCACTGAGAGCTTCGCCTTAAAAATTCTGGAGTCCCTCAAACCCCTCATCTGAAATAAAATGTTCTAAAATCGGTGTTGCCGTAGCAATATTTTTTTTTATGTGCAAACCTATAGAAAGAGTTATAGTTTCAGAAGAAGAATCTTTTCTGACTTCCTTTTTACAAACATTGTCATAATATTATACTTGTTGCTCTGCGTCCAATGTTGCCTAGCCATCAATTGTTAGCACACTATTGATTCTTTATTTTTAAAAACATTGTCATTATATTATACATGTTGCTTTGCGTCTGCTGTTGCCTAGCCATCACTTGATAACAGACTATTGATTCCTTATTTTTACAAACATTGTCATAATATTATACTTGCGCCTAAGTGGATCAGGATTAACACTTTACACAATGACACAAACATTTTTCTAATAAAAGATCTTGTAGTAACACAATCTAAAAAGTTTTTTTTATTTTTTTATTTTTTTTTTTTTTAGCCGGCAAAGTTGCAGTATAGTTATTAAGTTTGAAGTCATCCACTCACCATCAACAACAAAAAAAACTAAAGTAAAGAATCATTAGATAATCATTTTTAATTATGCTAGAGTCAGAAAACTTTTAGTTTGGGAACTCTGTATACCAATCAAATCAAAATCAAATAAAATGTATGCAATTCTTTCTCGTCCGCATTACTGGTTTAGTCGGGCGAAGCCTTCTTTAAGACATCCGCAATCCGGTTCAAATTGCTACTTTCGTTTGGAGTTAAGGACCACAAAGGGGCTTTTACAAAAAAATACATTACCATTGCCTCAGCACGGAAAGCTCTGTTTTGAGATTCCAAATCCGAAACTCAACAAAAGCCAAATCAGTTTAAACTCATTCAGAAAAAACCTTCGTGAAAAAACCTCCAACGTGAAATTCTCAAATTGGATGAGAATTTTATTAATGAAAAACCAAAGAGAACCTTCTTCAAGGCTGTCCCCACTCCTCTATAACCCCCCTCCAGGGCATCCCTTTCCTGTCCGACATCATTCAATTATCATCCCTTCTTACACACGCCTTTACGGGGATATTTCGGAGAAAAACTATTCCACAACCATTCTCTAACTCGTGGAACAAGAGACCTAAATTACTATTTTTATAAGAAAAGATAAGGATAATGATTCTGGGGTAATTTTTATTGAGCGTTCTCTTAGATGTGTACTTTAGGTATGTGCTATGGTATCAGAGTCTGAGAGATACATCGATAGAAGTGTTATGTGGACGTGCCCGTTTGCCCAAAGTAAGCTCAATTTCCCCTTGCCTCGGATGAAATAATTAATAAAACATTTTCTATATTTTCATTAATTTTTATTGTGTTTAAATCGTAAGACTCGATTTTTTTTATTTTATTTAATTTCAATCAAATTTTATAATGTTAATAAAATTTAATAATGTTAATAATAAAATAATAATAACGTTACTAAATTTATTAAATGAAAAAAAAAAAAAATAAGAGGGCATGTTTTTGTTTTGTTTTATTTATCTTATTTTAGTTAATTGTATATTTAAATTTACAAAATAACTAATTATAACTTTCATACTACTAGCTGAAGCACCCAGCGTTGCTCGGGGTTACGAATGGTTTTGAGTAAAGTTTGGGGTAGTGATATGTTATCCTTACCCCTACCCCTACCTGCCTAACTACCCTGCCACTGCCCCTGTCCTACTGCCTGCCCTGCCTACTGCTATCCTGCCCCTGCCCTGCCCTACCTACCCCTGCCCTACCCTACTGCCCTGTCACTGCCCTACCATGCCCCTGCCCCTACCTACCCCTACCTCTACCCCCCTGCCTGCCTGCCCCTACCCCTACCCCTACAACAAATGACAAAGGCTAGTACAACACATTAAGGGGAGATGCAAAATCAGCTTACATGAGGTGATCTGGTCGGGTGGCGGGAGTTGCTGGCAAGGACGCCAGGGGTGGACATCTCCGCACTGATTTTAAGTTGGCTTTTAATTGGCAAGTCACCATGTTGGGTGCTTTGGCAGAAAGTGGCACGTCTGGCTACGGGTTTCAATCCCGCATGCACAATACGTAGCCTCACAGATTAGTAACACAAAATAGCGACCTCTTTTTAGAGACGCTGTTCACTATTCGATGCCCAGGCGGGAAGTGAAGGTCGAAGGGTAGCCGTGGCCGCCGCCAAGTCGCGGATGGCGCTCGCGTCGCTTCCTTTTGCTCTGTTATCAGACCGTACAAATGTATGCTCCGATTGGTTTATTTTGGGCGCTAAAATCACCTGGTTGGTTAGTTATGGTGGAAAATGTTGGGATTGCTTTCCCGGCTAATTTGTTAAGATGAGTAGCTAGAACTCAACTCAGGGCCATCCTTTCCTTACGTAACAATATATATATATATAGATTGGGTACTTTACATGTGGCTAATGATAATTTAAAAACTAATGATTTTTTTTATGCTTATCTTAATGCAATCTTTACAATTTTAATTGGGACTGGCAAAGCATTATTGCATTTCATTCCTTTATAAAATAACCTGTTTTGCCTATTTGGTTTGTTCTTTTTCGGTATTCTATACATGTTTTTGTATTATGTCTGTGAATGTCCATATTGTAAATAATGTTGTTATAAAAATATATTGGTAACAAGTTGTTTCTTATTTTATGTATAAAAACCATTGCGTTCAATATCAGCATTTGTTCCACTCTAATCCAATGTAATTCCTCTAACATTTTATCTACTTTTGAATATCTATGCCTAAATGCTTTCTTGAACAAATAGCTAATTTCATTGACCTATCGGGGGCCTAGAAGCAGAATGGTTTTGTCTAAATTATTGGCATCAGTTCTCTTTTGAATCTCTTATAGATGACCTTGTTTGGCTTTTTTCATTATTTGTGCTCTCTGATTACAGATACAGATTTTCTTGGCTTGCGGACTTCGCAGCCGGCACCCGCCTTCCTAACGCCGTAGGAGATCATCCGCCCCTCCAAATTAGGCATCCGTGCCACACAACTGCCTTTTTTAAGGCACTCAAATTACATTTCTCCCAAATTTATTTAGACTGGTGCCACCTACGGTCAACCGCAGATCGAGCCCGCTTCACAAGAAAAGGTCTAGGCAATCGGCTCTGTATCGCCTGCTGCCAACACCCGATAGTGAACGCGCAGGAGCTGTTCAGTTCTTGATGAGGACAAAAACAGGACACACAAAGGTCACACTTTCATAAACAGCAAAAGAAGACCCGGACGAGATATCTCAGTCCGCAGCCGCTCAGCAGCCTATGGTGGGGCCGTCTTCAGTCACTCACCTCGCCCCACTAGGACCAGTATCGGCCTACAAGCCCCCAACACGACCCGAGGCGTCCATGGATACCCCTGTCCCTCCAAGCGACGGCTAGTGCCCACCTTCCAACCCCGTCAACAGGCCCCACTCCCTGAACGCAAAGAACGTTGTCACGGTCAGGTGAAAACCGGTTCTCTGGTCTACCTGAGGTGAGCGCGGGCGGCGGCGCGCCACGCATAAAGCGCGCAAATAATAATAATGCTTCTCCTTCCGCAGGAGGAACCGAGTACCCCCGATGGGGATGACCCTGGGCTCGATGACTCACCTGCAGATCACCACGGCTATCCAGAACTACCTTGGACTGGGTAAGACCTTCAATTTACGATATAGGGGCGGCACGGCCAACATCGTACGCTCGATGGAAGATCACCGGGCCCTCACCAACGGCCTTCGCGCGGGAATAACAAACTTCCACGCCTTCACGGCGGACACAGACAAAATGAAGAAGTTCGTGATCGAGGGTCCACCCGATTAAGATGTAGAATACATCAAAGAAGACCTTTAGACTCAAGGTTTCCCGGCAACCAAGGTGGTGAGGATGACGGCGGCATCCGCAGAATACCCACTATACCTGGCCCATTTCAATAAGGAAGTGGTAATGGAGAGGCTGAGGGCCTCCATACAATATCTATGTCACTGCAGGATCAGGCTGCTAAAATACCGCAACAGGCACCTACAGCACGGCACCCAGTGCTACCGATACCAAAGATTTGGCCACGGTTCGAGGAACTCTTCATATATGGCGAGATGTATGAAATGCCTATTGGAGCACGCACCGTCCAAATACACCAAGAAGACCAAATAAGAGCCCGCCGCATGCTGCAACTGTAGAGGCCCACACCGGACCAATTACAGAGAGTGGCCGAAGCGCGTGGCATACGTGGCGACTATTTAGCCACGCCTAAACACCGCCCAACGATATAGCAGGCCGCCTCCTCACGTAACAACTGCGACAAAGATGGATGGACGCTCATGGGCGAATATACCCCACGCCCACAGCACGCCAATAGACAGCCAGCTCCATCCCAATACCACGCCAGCATCCAGAGCACTCGCCGACCGCCGCCGGCTCAAGAATACTGACCACCCACCGACAACGATCTGGTCGTAATGTCCCTACTCCAAGACCTCCTCTGCGTCCGCTAGCAGCTGGCCCGGTATAATTCACGAACGGAGATGCTCATCATCTTGATGGAGCTTATCACGTCCATGGATGAGCCCGGGGCCTTGAAGATCCTCCTGTGGAATGCCAACGGCATCCGCCTTAAGACAAAAGAACTGCTCGTCCTTGCTTATAACACAAATACTGACATAATACTCATAACAGAAACATATTTAAAACAAAACATTCACCTGCGAGTACCCGGCTTCGAGATATTCAGAGAGGGTCGAGATTAAAAGAAAGGAGGCGGCACGGCCATATTCGTTTGACAATCAATCACAGCAACAAGAATTCCTTCTCCAAAGTTGTCCAAAGTCCATAGAAGTCACAGCTATCAAAGTCATCATAGAAGACAGAGCGCACATAATTATCGCCGCCTAATGCCCGCTTCATAACATTCTCAAGAGGAACATTTAAGCGCATTAATGAAGATGGGACCCAAAGTTGTAATGAGATGTGACCTATATGCAAAACACAACTTATGGAATAACTACAAAGACAACGCGAATGGAAGAACGCTATTCACGAATATGGAGACTAACAACTACTCAATAATGGCACCGGACAGACCGACACACTACTCAGAGACAGAGCAATATCCCAGCACGCTGGATATGGTGCTCGAGAAAAACGCCAACACGATATCGGCAATTCGCACACTAGATGAACTGTCGTCGGACCATCTGCCGGTAAGCTTCACTACAAGAGGAACGACTATGAGAACCTAAAGGAAACAGCGCAATTATAAGGACACTTACTGGGCCGGATTTAAATCCGAAATCAACGTACGAATTAATCTAACCTCGAGTACATACCACACAAATAAACACAAATATACACGATCAAACTTCCCTAAGACGTTTTATCGCTCATCAAAGAGAAAAATCGACTGCAACGGACCTATCAGCGGACCCGGAACAGATATCCAAAAACCGCTTATAGCACCCTCGAGCGAGAAATCAAGCGCCAAATCTTAGAGCTAAAACCCCAATAATGGACAAATAAAGTCGATTCGCTGACTCCACGCGATAACTCACTGTGAAAAATGGCAAAAGCTCTGAGGCATCAATGCGATCCCTCCGCTGATGAAGATAGACGGCTCAGGCCTAGCCCTGCCCCACGATTAAAAGGCAGACGCGCTCGCAGACGGGTTCGAGAAATCATACAGAGCTACGGACGGGATAAGCGACCCCGAGATAGATAACATCGTAGCCGGCAGTCTCCGAGAACTCGAACAAGCTGAGCAAACGAGGGTAGCCGATATCAACTTCACTACGCCATGCAAAATTGTTCAACGCCTGTTTCATGGTCGGACATTTTCCTCAGATATGGAAATCGGCAACCGTACTTCCGTTTAACAAGCCAAACAAGGACAGAACGAAGCCAAAAAACTACCGCCCGAAAAGTTTGCTACCGACCATGAATAAGGAATTTGAACAAATTATACTCAACCGGCTAATACCACATCACGAAAACACAAACACTCTACCAGAAGAGCAGTTCGGATTTAGAAGTACTCCACCGCCCACCAACTGACCCGAGTAGCGGACTTTATCACGCGAAGATTTAATGAAGATCGCTGCACGGTCGCAGCGCTTTTGGACCTCAAGAAGGCATTCGACACGATCTGGACTCGTGCAGAAGCTGCACCGCACTGACACGCCCATATACCTAACTAGATTATTAGAGTTGTGGGCATATAATTAAGGAGTTTGATTGCATAGTAATAAACGTGTATTTACCGTATGATGTACGTGTTATTAGGATATTCAGTGTTTTATTTGTTGAGAGTCTGGTTTTTAATATATTTTGAAGTTGCATTGTAATGTGAAGTTTGTGTTGGAAGAGGTGCAGTAATACATATTTGACATACAGTTGTTTTATTGTCATAAAATCTAGTGTTTTGAAAATTTCAATGAGTCTGTCTGAAGTGTATTTGAAGAATGAGCTTAATTGTCGCTTTTGTCATTTTTCTATCTGGTTTAATGCTATATTAACATGCATTCATCCTTTTATTATTATTTTTTCTAAATTAAAAGTATATTTTACTGGGGATAATTACTTTTTTAAAAGGGGTCATTTTATTAATGCCACAAGCGTGTGGCAGTATTAGGAGATGCGGAAGGAAATGGAAGAGGAAGTAGATTACTTCCATCCCGACACGTCTGACCTTTTCATACGTAGTTTTATTAAAAAAATACGTTCTAAAACCTATAATTCATAGCGCAAAACTTTTCACTTAAAATGATTTTTTTCTAAAAGGGAAGCAAGTGCGTTCCGGTTATCGGGTTCCACAAGAGAATAACTTTTCTATGTTTTCTTATCGAATTTCATCAACATGATGATGGTAATACGAAGTTGTCTGTAACGTGTTAGCCTGTAACCTACAGCAGTCTTATATCTTCAAAAGAATCTGACTCACTATGCAAAGTACCTTCACAAAAACGTTTTATAACACATGAAATCTAGTTTGGATTAAAAAATTTACTTTTGGTATTAGGTGAAATATTATTTTTCCAAAAATTATTTTACAAGTACATAATACCAAATTTTTTTTACATGTCTCGTCGACTTTCACCGTCAAATATAAATTAATTTAATTTCTTCAAAAGATTGGTATTCACTTTGTGGCGTCATTATTAATTAATTAATTAAAAATTGCTTTGTAATCACCACTTTATTAACATATACATATCAACATGTATCGAAAGCGATGCTTTCCTCATCAGGATTATACAGAATACTTTAATTATTATAATAATATATTATATTTATTCTGTGTATTCCTGATGAGGAAAGCATCGCTTTCGAAGTATATTGATATGTATACGAGTATATTAGTAAAGTGGTGATTACAAAGTAATTTTTAATTCATTTATTTACGAATATATGTCTTGAATTTGGAAGTCACCTCTGGGCTGGAGATCCCAAATACTTGTTAAACCTGCTTGATTCTGTGCAAAGGAGGGCGGTTCGTCTGATTGACAACAGACCGATTGTCATCTCTGATGCACAGACACAATGTAAGTATGCTGATATTTACAGATATTTCAATGGAGCCTGCTCGAAGGAGTTAGCGCGTTGATTCCCTCCGCGCCGGTGCACGTGCGTGAAACTCGATGGACACGAGCGGAAAATCCGTTCACAGTTGATGTCGGCTTCATGAGAATCGTGTGTGGAACAAGCTACCGTCATCTGTCTTTCCTACTACATTTAATCCCGGCCTCTTCAAGGCCTGTATTAAAAATCCCTTTCTACAGCCCCCTTCTTAACCCGCCTCACAACTTTGTCCAACCGCGTAGCGATATTGGCTCGCCTCTCCCATAATGTTTAGAGGCGGCCATTTTCTTCTTCATATTTGTTATATATAGATTGATATTATGCCTAAATTGCAAGGGGGTCGGATCGTCTAATAAATATTGTTTCGATGTTCGAAAACGATTCCTACTCCCAATGCCTTTGTAAATGTGTTGTTCGATTGGCGGGATGTACCTAGCCACCTTTGTTTGGAATGACTTGAATAAAAACGTCAACAGTACGGCGGTGTGGGGGAGAGGGGATTGTCGAATGTGCGCAGGGTGGGGTAGGTCTGCGCGTTGTAGACCGCTTTAAGTAGCCTGCGAAAGCCAATTCGAACCAGTTGACAAGACGCCTTCTCTCTCCACAACCCGCTCTTACTTCTCATCTACTCGCCTTCTTTTCTTCTGACCACCGCTTACCCTGGACTTCCATCGGACTACTGCCTCGCACTGGACTCAGACCAAGCATCGTCGGTTAGTTAGTACCGTTCTTCCTTTCAGAGGGAACGGTAGGTCGTGCTTTCTCCCCTCTCAGCCCTCTCCGCAGATCTGGATCAGCTGCCCCATGCAGTTCGTTTGTGTGCTATTACGTCTAATACAGATATACTTCCCTGTATGTACTCTGTATGTACAGGGGTGCTCTTGTGAGGTATCACAAAAAATATTTCTTCGGAAACCGAACTTTAATTTATGTTTTTACTCGAAATAGTGTCATGGTTCACTGTTCAAAGTAAATCAGATACATCTCTAAACACCCTGTATATAATTGATTACTTAATATTGTCTTATTCTTATCAACAGACTCATGACGTCACCTTCTTTTAATTTGCGTGATAAGAATATATTTCCTAAAGGAATGTCAAAACGCCATCTATTTGAATGCCATATACAAGTGAATATTCAATTTGCCCGCTTTTTGTTATTTTCTCATGCTTACTTTATGCATGTGTACAGACTAACACCGAAACCACTCAACTGCACTTAAAACACCTCACCATAAAATTATTTAATTTTTTTCATCGAGTACATCAATATAAAATAATGTAATTTCATATTTTGTAAATAAAATCTTCAGCACGGTAAATCCCAGTGAGGGTATCATTATGTGTTATTTTGTTACAAAAATATAATAAAACATTAATATTATATTGTAAATGATGTTGATATTTTTAATTTAAATGATTTATTTGTCTTATCCTTCTCGGAATCAATAATAATTACTTCATTATCCACTGTATTTAATATATAAATATCTATATGTTTCGGGAGCAAAGGTTTCCTCTTCAGAATAAACAATTTACCTACAAATAATATTGTAAAGTATAGACATATAATAAGAAAATAGAACAAATTAAAAACACACACAAAATTTTAAAGTAAGTGATGAAAGTCGGTAAGAAAGTAGCAAGGTATAAAAAAATTATGGTTATTATAATTAAAATTTATGGTAATAAATAAATGTGGTTATTATTGTGAAATTAAATTTAACAGATAACTTTTTTTTTTCTAAATTTGATTTTTAATAAAATTTAATTGACGATTATTACTTTTCTAATTTCTAAAATAATAAGTTAATATCAATTCATTAGATGTAGGTATATATCCTTGTAACAAATATTTTTTGTTATTATTTTTATTATTTTTCTATGGGCTACGAGAATTTCATAAAAGTAATTTCATTGGTTAAAACCATTATATCCTGTTGTGATAGCGGGGTGCAGAGAACCCAATCTCTTTTTCTCGCGAAATGGGGTTGATAGTTACCTAGGGGATGGTTTTTTTCTTACCGAGGTGTTGGCTGCCTATGGAAACCTATAGGGCTTCGATACTGTATTTTTTTGTGTTTAGGTTTTTTTTTTGTTCTGACTTTTACATACAATATCTTTTTTTCGGTAGGTAATTTGATAAAAGCTTTTACCTTTGAATAATTTGGCGTCTTCCCAGATCACTGTCATACCGCGACCACGTAAAGTCCTCCCCGTCACCGTCCTTCGTGACCTCGGGCAGGCGCAGGTAGCTGCCCAGGTGCACGCTCTGGCCGAAGGTCGTGGCGACGCGCGTGGCGGGTAGGAGCGCGTCGCACGCCGCCACGGACGTGTCCGGCACGTCCTGCAGCAACCTGGGAAACGTTATGGCGGTTATTGGAAAGCCTGTACAACGTTTTTTCTGAGGTTATTGGGAGTTTATTGCGGAGGTTATTGCTGAAAGGTTTCTCGGGTAACGAGGGTTCAGGGAGTGTGACTTGTAGTGGAAGGGGTTTATCGCTAGTTTTTCTTCGGATCAATGATATTTTTTATATACTTATCTGATATCTGTTTTATGATACTTATCATTCGTTCTAACACAGAGTATATTTTTGTTTCCTGAAATCACCTTAGGTATAAAATACGTTAATGCTGGTAGCAGGATTATACATAAAAAAATAGTAAAATTATTAATTTATTTATTCGTCGAACAACTAAAAGTGAAGTTCGATTGAAAAAATATTCGGTACTGAAAATGAAACACGCGATGGCTAAAATTGATGTGGTACTATGGCAGTGCAGTTTTTTTTTAATATCCAGAGATAAAATCAAAATATTGGTGAAACTCTTATACAGCTTATTGCATTTGCGTAACTTTGTAGCCGGCTAAGGAAGGAAGAGATAACCGAACGTACCATTTTATAAATAAATAGTTTGTGTCCATAAAATCTACTCTAACAATTCCACCGACTGCAAAACTAATCGTCTCTGTTTATGTCAGTTGACAATAGTTGACAATATGCGAGTATCATGATAGAAATTATTTCAAGTATCGACTTACCCCGCTTCGAAAGGCTTGCAAACATCCTCCCCCCGGCTCCACCCGCAGTAAGGGTCTCGCACGCAGCGCACACAGCCGTCGTAGCGTGCGCACAACCCTCTGAAGGCGACCTGCACCACGCGCTGGTCTGAGGAGACGAACAGGCTGCCCCCGCTACCGCTCGCCAGGGCCAGGGACACCGTACTCTCGCTCTCACCGAATATCCTCCAGATGTCTTGCAGGAAGCTATGACTCGAAATCTCTGGAGCGTCTGTGGTCCATTGGACTATTTTGAAGATTCGGCCGTCATCTGTAAAAAACCGTAACTGAGTGGCTGTATAATTAGACATTTATACTCATAGACAATATAAAAAATAGTGACATGGTATGGAAGCGTGCGTAAAAAACGAATTTAAAAAGAAACTCCTTAGTAAATTAATGCAGAAAACATGAAAATTCGTGTTTATCTGTGTTGGGGTTGAGATGCCCCCCCCCCCCCCCCACTGACCTTTAAAGATGTGATGGCCCGCCCTTCCTTCGTTTATGATTTAATTTAGCAATAGACCCCCGTTCGCGCCACCGGTTTAAGATGACTCCTCTACTGCTGCCTTAAATTTTCCTAACTAATGTGATCGGAAAACCCTTTGTAGTTTTCCTTTCAATTTGAGGTTTTTCTCCTCCTTGGCCAGCATGTAACGTCTAGCCCTATGCTAACATTCGAGTGTTTCCGATTTTCTTAATTTTCACGGTAATTTTTGCACTCCAATGTGGTCAATTGGTCAAGCTTCTCCGTCAATTCCCGTTGTGTACTTTTTTGTTTCGAATTATTGGAAAAACAAGGCTTTATTTGTGGTAACCCCTATTCTTTGTAGCGTAGGCAGACTCTAGCATACCATTGACAGAATTCATATTCCTAACATTACTCCTATCTTAGACTTTAATGTTCTGAACTCTCTATTATTATTCTACTATGCAATCTACGTTAATTTCCTATAGGAAGACTAGCATTTTCCTAACTTTACCCCTAAATTTTCTATTTTCTTTCTATCGTGAGTTTTAATGGGAAAACTTAGCTTCTGGGCTATACTAATTGCACTATTCCTGATCTATATAATACGACGTAGTTTCAATTTTAAATTTGGTATACATAAATGTAATGATCACAGTATTATCGCCTTTCCTCATCGTACTATGTGTTATTCTACATGGGTTAGTTTCAATGAATTTCATGGTTAAAAGGTACAGTTTTACTTGTTTTGGCGCCATCTCCATCCTCTCCTAAATTTGGGAAAATTACATGATTAGGTTTTAGTTTTCACAGCTTTTGTTATGACGAGAGATCGAATACGGTTTGTTTTGCTGCAATTCGGCTCCAGACCTACCCCTAAAGTACTCAGATGACCACGTTTCCGGTTAGTAACTCTCCCCACACAGACGTACAGCCTGACCAAATCGGTATACGTAACCTCTTCTTTTAGTTCGTGCGCTATTGGTCATCCTCTGTACCGCGACGGAAAGAGCACCTTCCTTATCCATGGGTCCGAGACCCTCCGAATTCCCGTCCTCCAGACAGTTACATTTAAAGGAGATCAAACCGGTTCCGTCCTCTCGTCAAACAACATTATATACTTGCGAATTTTTGCAAAGTCCGGGTTGAAAGGCCGTCCCCCGCATCAAGAGTTCAGAGATAACCACGCTTAAATCAGCAATTATTTCTGCCCAATCGATAGGTACAAATTATAAATATATATAAACAATACGAGTTTTTATAATCCACAATACTCCAGTTTTCCCAGAAAATTGTGGATCTGACATCTCCAACACAGGTCGTGAATCTGTGCCAGATATTCAGACATATTACATATCAAAATACATGAAAGTGATAATACAATATATATAATAGATTACTTTTGGTTTGGTTGACAGGTTGATTTAATGAGACCCTGCTATCTCATGTAGTTTGAATTTAACTGTAAATTGATTTTGTATGGAGAAAAGGTAGGACTCCAAAAAGTCCAAAATCTGCAAGGCCTGAACCTTGAAAACCTAAGTCGAAGATAAAATTAATTTTATAACATAACTTGGGAACGTATTGTCGACGAATGATTATGCTTATTTTGACATTTCTAGTAATGTGGGTTTTTGTTTGTTCTGTTGAATTCATCAATATGTTCGAACGGATGTGGAGCGCCTTTGAATTGAATCTTTCCATGAAAATGGCGCTATAAAAATATGTATGTACGCAAACTACAAATACGTGATTTCTAAAAGATGATAGTTCATCGCAAAAGATGATAGTTATTTTTCAATTAAATGTCGACGTTTGTTAAGGTATGCGACAGTTATTAAGTGTCAGAGACCCCCGTCAGGAAGCATAACAATTAGGATTCATTGGTTTGTTTTAGAATGATAACGATCTTTGAATTAATAAAAATCGTTTGGGATGTTTATCATTAGTAACGTTAGTTTTCGAATTTAAGTGTTAGGGAAAATATATACTAATAAAACAAATTGTTTTTATAGGAAATATACATAAATATAATAATTGGTTTTATATATATACATATTAAACATTGTATATAAATAAAGATAAAATAAATAACGGCCATATAGATTTGATAGATACATTATACACTTTCTTTATATATATACCTATCCATACACACATACATACTCTTAGTAAAGGCCAAGTTTTTAGCCGAAGTTATTTCACTATACACCTAGGAAAATACACACGTACATCGGGAAGTGGTCAGCGAATAAACTGTCTCTCATGTCCCTTCGTCTCGCAGAAAAACAGGTAGGAAAGCCCATGGACAATTATCGTTCCCTCCTATCATACCCTACTGTGAAAATGTCACCTTGTCATCGAACATCGTCAAAGATAGGCATCGATCCATGACACCTTGGAATGCGAGTCCCCTCAAACACCCTAAATGTCGACGCTTCTGGGAAAATAACTCACTCCACCAACGTCAGGGATGGTAGGAAACCAGGTCCACCCTCTGGAAGCGACGGATATCCTCAATATTCAACAAGTCTGGTTCTTTGTCCACGAGGGATAATTAGGTGAAGCCAGACTGGTATTTCGTTCCCTTCTCCCGTCCTCCACGTGATAGAGAGCTTCAGACGATTTCACTCGTTTAACCCCTTAGCCAACGCACACGGGATCCAAAGTGAAAGTCAATAAGATGTTCTGAAGTTGTTGTTTATGAGTCAACTCAATAAAAGACAATTATACAGGTAGGTGTCTACCGGAAATTTTTATAAATACTTAAATGTATTTATGGAAAAAATTTAGGTATTTTTGAATATTTAAAAGTCAAGTGCTGGTAATGAGTGAGACAATTGAATTATCTATAGTACTAGTTTAATTATAATTCAATGCGAAAAGAGAGGTTTATACAGGTAAGTATCTAACGGAAATTATTATAAATACCTAGCTGTATTTATGTAAAAATTATATTTCTGAATATTTAAATTCAAGTACTGGTATTGAGTGAGACAATTGAATTATCTTTAGTACTCGTTTAATTATAATTCAATGTGAAAAGAGAGGATTATCGTAAAATATTTAATGGAGCTAGACATACCGCTCGGGTACCCTAAAATGTATTTGAACATAATTATTTGATTAGAACGGCTTTGATCAAGTATACAAGACATTTACTCATGATAGATAACGGTCGTATAGTACTGACCTATATATTAAACATTAAATATAATCATATATATATATATATATACACATATATACAATACATGTACTTATAAATCATTAGAAATATAATTCATGTCTCCGTCCTCGCCTCCCCCGGGAGAACCTGAAAACTTTTATATTAAATGGTTGACTCACCTGAACTCCCGACAAATTTCATAATTTTTCCAGACGGGTTATACACGCCAATTACGAGGTTTGGGAAAATATTGGACTTCCCTGCCTGGTATGTTTAATCTAATTTAGAAATATTTACTTAATACAATCTAGTGTTTCCTAATTTCAATTCGTGATCTACCGATTTGTACTATTTCTTCAAATTTAATGATCTCTAAATCCAAATTTTATTAGATAATATTTAATTTTTGTTGTTTTATTTTCCTATTTTATTCTTTGTACTCACGTAATTTTCTTTACTAACTATTAATTAAATCCGTAAACCGAACGCTTGGTAATATTTTAGAACTTTATTATTTTTCTTTGACGAAATTAATCCCACGCTAGGTATTAAAATGAATTATATGAAACTAAGACTCAGCTGTTTTTAAACTTTCACTAAATTATTTTAAACGCAATTATATTTAATTTTTCTTAAACTCGTAATAAATTCAGTTCAACATAAAATATGAATTAAATCACATTTCATTTAAACAATTTTAATTAATTCACAGAAGCTAATTTTAAAAATCTTTAAGCAAATAACTTTATTAATTATAGAAATTTTTCAATATTTATTAAATTATTATTATTATCACATTGCTCTAACAATTTTGAGAAAATTAGATCAAATATATTGTTATCAACTTTAATTACAACTTTTAGAATCTTCAACGTAATTTAAGTATTATTAATTTTTAGGAAATTTCACTATTTATGAAACTATTATTGTATTAGATCAACAAGAGAATTTATTTTAATATATTATTAATTGTAAGATGTCAAATCAAATGAAACTCTCTAAGTCCAGAAAACACTTTTTAATCACTCCGCACGCAATTAACGACGTATCAACTCGAGGCGAACTGTCTTTAAGAAAATTTTAATAAATAAATTATTATTAATTTGAACACAAAATCACTTTATTTATTTTAAGATGAAGTTTTTGAAGTCTAGAAAAACACTTTTTAATCACTCCGCACGCAATTAACGACGTATCAACTCGAGACGAACTGCCTTTAAGAAAATTTTAATAAATAAATTATTATTAATTTGAACACAAAATCACTTTATTTATTTTAAGATGAAATTTTTGAAGTCCAGAAAAACAATTTTTAATCACCCAAATACCGATACGCCCGTAATGAACTATTTCTTCCAACTTATTTCGCGACGAACTCCAATCAACTTCAATTCAAACACTTTATTTATAAACACTTTCGATTATTATAATTTCACTTAAAACCACCAATTTTAATTAATTCACAGAAGTAATTTTTAGTATCAACTTAATTATAATGAATTTTAGAAACTTCAATATTTATCAAACTATTATTGAATTAAATCAAACTATTGTTGAATCAATCCAACAACTATTTAAAAGAATTTATTTAAAACTTTATTTAATTGTAAGAAACAAATCAAATGAAACTTCCTAAGTCCAAAAACAAAACAATTACTTAAAATCGGCCAGCACGTAATTTAATATTTCCTCGCTCGACGTATTCCGCGACTAACTCTTATATTCCCTCATTACATTGCCTTATATACCTAGCTTAGAATCAAAAGGTTTTAACTCCATTCCATACCTACATTACATTATGTTCTCTATTAACTCGTAAACCTATATGTAAGTAATACTAATTTCGAATGTAATTCTTCAATGTAAATATTTAGGTAACACCTGGCCCGCCTCTGAATCCATCACTTTTCCTCACTCCGGCCAGGATCGAATTTAGTTCATTCCTCTAGATCGCCCTGCTGTTCCTTATTATAGAATTGTAAATTTCGATTCATGTTTTTTTTTCTGAAAATATTATCTATCGCTTATTCTTTGTTCGCCTATGAACTCGGGTATCTCGTAATTATAGCCACTATGTCATTATTGAATTTTATTTAAAGAAGCGCCTTCTTCACATCGTTCAATTTTAGAATTTCCCTTAGTCCCTGGTTATCTTGATATGCGATATCTTTTTATTTATGAATTTTCCGATGGTAACATGATTTTTCTCTGATCTAACATGTGAATATTCGATTAACGAATCTTTTCGCGCAATTTTCAATTGATCCTAATATTGGTGTAAACACTTTATAATTTCTTCCCCACCTCACCTGCCTGAGTTAATAAATATACCTTTCCAGAATGATTTTTCAATGTGTTGCACTGCTTCTTCCTGATCTAGCTGTATTACACCTTTTGCATGTACCTGTCGTCTGCTTATACTTTCATCCGGGTCGTTTGATATCATCCTTAATTGATTTTTCACTACCTTTAATAATTTTATGTATTAATTTATTGGCGTTTTTTCCTGCGATTTACCTACCCCAAACCTGGTAGATATGAGTTCGTTCACTTCTTTCCTGGCCACTCCCCCTTTTCCATTTCACTCTAACTCAATATCACATTAGCATATTGTTTATCATGGGTAATAACCATTACTTTTCTAAAAAACCGATATAAATCAGAGTTAATCGAAAACCCATTATTTTTTATTACTTTTCCTTAAATAAATATTCCTATCTTCCCTGTATAACCTTAATTGTTTGTTTGTCTCTCTATCACCCGAGTTTCATGTTCATCTGGCCGCTTAAATAAACAATTCTTGTCGCCTTGTTTACATTAGTCATTGACAACCTCAAAATTTTACCTAAATGTATCGAACTATATTCAAAGTAGTAGTCCATATATCTCAATATTTCTATTGAATTCCTTCAGTTTAAATTTTATAATTGATTGATACATTTCTCATCTACATTTTCATAATATCTGATGTCCCGAATCTACTCAATTAATACCTTTTATCACCTAAAATCAGTCTAGTTTCACTCCCTTGTAATTATCTACGTTCCTGAAATTAGAAAATTGTACTCCTATTTCACATTAGTCCCGCCTAAATCGCCTCTTAAGTTTGCCGAAGTTTCCATACTGTATAATTCTTGTTTCTTCCCTTTTTCATCTGTTGAAGCTATTGTTCTCTGAATTATTTTCTCTAATTCGTTGTTTTTCCGCTTAACCTTACATGACACGCCTCTCTGTCTAAATTCTAATGCAAACACACCTTTCCCCGTGCAAGATAAATCATCACTTTGTAGTTTTTTATTTGTAATTAACATTTTGCGTATTATTTTTACTTCCTACTTCCATTTTCAATGGTTATTCATCTCTGCATTACCCATTGTTTTCTTTAAAGTTCACGACCTCTTCTCGTCCTATTCGCCCTCTGGTGGAATATTTACATTATAGGCCGTCGATCTGAACCCTTTCGATTCACATAAATAATTAATATTTCCTTTGTCCTGTCACCACTAATTGTTGTTTATGTAAAACGCTCGTTTGATTGGTAACGTTTTCGTCGATCTGGCCCAATCCTGTGATGTTTATTTATAAGGGGGAACGCCTTCTTCCCACTGCCATCTCGTGGTTTTATGTTGCAACGAGTTTTATGAATCAAAAATTATTGGATTATAATTCACTGTAATCAAACTCTCCACAAGTCGATAGATGTCGCCCCCTTAAGCTTTTCTAGCATGAAAGTTATGCATATAAAAAAAAATATTTTCCAGGGTTCTATTAAAAGAAAATGATGATGGTTAGACCATTACAGCCCCCCTCTTGTTGCGGTTATAGTGGATAACCTATTCCTAAGGTTAGCAACTAAAATTGGAACAACCTCTAGGGAAAATTCCTCCCCCCTCCGTAGCAAATAAATATGACTATACTATCCTTAATTGATAAGCTACTGTAAGTCGGTACGATCACTATTTATCCCTAATAGTACAATTTCATAATCCACAGAATATCTCCCCCCTCAGAGCATAGTTACGTCTGCAAAGATTTTCCGTTATTCATGTCTGTCCATCGTAAGAAAACTGATCAAAACGCTCCCTATCACTGTTTCAGTATTTTATTTATTTGTGAAAATAAATAAATTCCCAGTCATTCTTTTACTGTCTTTCATTATTAACTGCGTCAGCACAACCTTTAAAATAAGTTTATTTCCATTTTTTTTGTTCAATTTTCTTTTCCGCGTGATTCTTAAAGCCCACACCCATTATCGGTATGTAAGATGGAAAGTCCTTTCTCTGAAGCTTTATCAAAACTATTTTTTTTTTTTGAAAAAATGATCACGCCCCAAGCACGCGTGATAAGATGACCCCCTTCCAATGTGACGTAGGTCCCTCATTTTATGGTTTATTAAAAGGATTGTGTTGATTCCGCGGGTTTTTTTTTTTTTTTTTTCATTTTTTATTTTTTTTTTCACACACACATCTGCCTTAACAAGTAATACAATAGTTTTCAAATAATCCTCAATTAATTAAACTATAAGTTCATATCTTGTCACGCAATCACAATCCTTAATATACCCATTTCTTCCTCGTACCTTCGCTTCAAACAAATCTTTCCTTCATCTCGCTTTCTTAAAGTAACTATGCTATTATACCATGTTAAGTCTATCTCTTATTCATTATTACAAAACATCCTATAATCTAAAATATGAAGTGAACATGATTTCTCCCCTAAACAATTATCAACACAAGATTTTGATCCCTAATCATAATTCCTTTCCTCAACGTTGAATTATTACGAACACAATATAATTTTAAAATCCCTAGCGAATTGGTGCAAATGAATACCCCTGAAACTTTTAATTTCAACCAGACAATTTATCAAGATAATATAACATAACAAAACTTTTCTTACCTAAACAAAGAATTTTTTTTTTTCAATCTCTAATCTAACATTTCCTTATTTTCTAAATACAGTATAACTGAACATCGCATTTCCCTAAAATTTAACTTTCTATCTCAATCCATGTTGATAATTTCCACTCCCTTTGGTTTCTCGTCCGTGTAATATCTCGCTAAATGAATGGCACTATAATCTCCCCTAATCTCCCGCGTTTTTGGATCCACTAGTGTGTAGGTATTACTATACGGTACTGCAGCGATAACGTAGGGCCCTTCGTATAATAATGCGAATTTTTTTATTTCTTTCTTTAATAAGTTCGATTGCGTATTCTTCTTTAGTTTTACTAAAGTGCCGATCTCATAAATCACTAATCTTTTGTTTATGTTGTAAAACTGTTGTCTCTTTGCGGCACTGCTGACAAGATTTCTCCGTACAGCTGATCTAATGTCATCTATCGCTATTTTAGGTATGACGCTCTTACTCATGTATTTATCTAAACTATATTTCGGTGGTTTTCCAAACGCTATCTCATTTGGTGAAAATCCTGTTGTACAATGTATAGTATTATTATATGTCTGCTCTATATTGTCAAGATACATCGACCATCTAGTGTGTTTTTCATTGCAATATATTCGAAAGATACGTCCTAATTCTTTGTTTACTCTCTCAGTAATATTGGGTCCTGGATTACGCACTGATGTATGCAAAATTTTTATACCTAACCTCTCTAAAGTTCGATCCCACTGTTTCGATGTAAATTGCGACCCGTTGTCTGTTAAAATGGCTTCTATTTTTATTGTTTTATTAAATTTTTCAACACAGTTTAATACGGTCTTAGTATTTGCTATTTTTAATTTGAATAATTTAATAAATCTACTGAATGTATCCTGAATTACGAAAATAAATTGTACTCCGCCAATGCTTCGTGGTAATGGTCCATACAAATCTGCCATAATTAGTTCTCCGACCTCTCGAGTGATGATTGACTTACCCGGTCCTACCGTTGGTCTAATCTCTCGTTTCGCCATTTGACAAAGATGACACCCACGTATCATTTGTTTTGTCTGTTTTCTCATTCCTGGCCAAAAATATCTATCATTTAGCGCCGAACCAGTCTTAAATCCCCCTGCATGTCCGATCTCTAGATGTACGAGTTTAATCAATTCACTAGTTAAATCAAGTGGTATAGCTAACAAAGTCCTGTTTCTTCCTGTCGTATAATATAGCGTTCTATCCTCTAGCTTATAGTTTTTCAAATATCTACTGACAATCTTAGTTGGTGGTCCCAGAATTTTCCCATCCAAATGTCTAAATATCTCGCCTAAAAACTCATCCTGACACTGTAAAAGACTTATTTTCTCTAGGTGTGATCTGATTAATTGTTTCCCCTCAACCGCAAACGAGGCTACCTCTGGACAAGCGACTTTTTCTTCTTGAATGTTGATAGCGTCATGTGAATAACGAGATAATATATCTGGTCCGATGTTTTCTTTCCCCTTAACGTATTCTACCTTGAAATTAAACTGGTTCAAATATAAGATCCATCTGGTAACTCGACCACTGTACATCTTCCAAGTCTTTAGAAATGACAACGCCTGATGATCTGTCCTAATTATCAATTTTACTCCTCTTAAATAGGTTTCGAATTTATGTAGTGAATAAATGATTGCATATAGCTCCTGTTCTGAAACTGTCCATTTAAGCTCAGGTCCTGTCAACCCCTTACTGACAAACCCAATCACGTGATGATTGCCGTCTTGATCTAATTGGTATAATTCTGCTCCAATCGCGAAACCTGAACTGTCAGTTTGTAAATAATAGGTACTGTTGGGATCGTGGTGATGTAACATTACTGATTCCAAGAATAGTGATTTTACCTTATCAAACGCTTGTTGTTCAATCTCTGTCCACTTCCAAATTCGATTCTTTTGCAATAAATCACATAAAACTCTAGTCTCTCCCCCATATCTACTAGCAAAACGACGATAATAATTACACAGTCCTAAAAATGCTCTAACCTGCTTCACTTTCTTTGGCGCCGGAAAACTTTGAATCGCTGAAATTTTTTCTTTATCCATTTGAACTCCATACGGTGTGATAATATGACCTAATATTCGCACTTCGGTAAATAAAAACTGACACTTTTCTAATTTGCACGTCATGTTAGCCGCTTCGAGTCGTTCTAAAACAAGACCTATATGTCGTAAATGTTCATCAAAACCTCCGCAAGTAAATATGACTAAATCGTCTAAATAGTTCGTGCAAAATTCACGCAACCCTGGTCCCAAAATTATATCCATTCCGCGTGAAAAACTTCCAACTGACGTTTTAAGCCCCTGTGGTAAAACTCTATAAACAAATGATTTTCCATTGTATACAAAGCCTGTATACTTACGACTGTCGCTACTTAGTGGTATCTGGAAATACGCGTTGTTTAAATCAATTGTTGTTATGTATTTAACTCCAAAAAATCTTTGTATTATCTCTGCTGTTAACGGTGGTTTTTCTATTTCAGCTTGCATCCTAGTATTTAACTCTCGCGCATCTAGTAGAATTCTAACTGTGCCATCTTTCTTCATAGTGAACGTCAGAGGGCTAGAAAACTGCGTAGCCTCCCTGCTGATTATTCCTAAAGATTCCAACTCATTTATTTTAGCGTCTACCTTGTCTCTGTAAGCAAAGGGTACCGGATATGATCTCTTAACAAAGGGGGTCTCGTCAATCATTTGTATCTTGTGTGTGTAAGCATGAGTTAAACCTGGCCTATCAATGAATACATCTTGATGTTTTCCTAATATCTTTATTAATTTAACTTTTTCTTCAAAATCTAATTTTAAACTAGAAACAAAAGTCTCTATCCTACACATGAGGTTCGCCTTGTTATTTAAAGTACTTTCGATTATATTCACGGCTTTAGTATTGCTATTTAAACTTTTATCATGAATTTCTACCAATGGTTCTAATCTTGTCACACCTGAATTTAATACTTCTACTGCCTTTTTTCCAAATTCTGTCATAATTATTAATCCTCGAGCCTCGCCGCATGTAATCTCCGCAGAATAATTATCCAACCAATTTACCCCTAATATGATAGTACGAATAAGTTTAGGTATTATTAAACATGGTGTATTTAAAATGAAATCTCCAAAACGTAATGGTACCAACGCTAACCTAGATACTTTCTGGCTTTTCTGTCCCATCGCTCCTTTAATTTGAATCGCTGTGACCGGCATTATTGGGTATTTTATCTGATCGCTCAGATAACATTCCCAAAATTCTTGCGCTACGCATGTAACTTGGCTACCTGTGTCGATTAAACAATTCACCCTTACGTCGTCAATATATGCCACAGCTTCCGGTAATTGAGGTAACGCGCTACCTTTTCCCACTTCTCCATATTCATCCATGTCGCCAAAAATCGTGTTAAACCCAAAATTATTCCCTCTTTTATCGTATTCTTTCGCCTCAACTTGAATCCATACATCACTTATATGTTGTAACAAATTTACACATGCACTCAAATCCATACTTTCATTCACATTCTTGCCTTTTTTTCGTCCCATCTCGCGTTTCCTGTCACAAGTGCTCGCCTTAATCGGTGTAGTTATGCCCTGTTCAAATCTACCTAAACCCTTTCTTACGTCCCAATTATACTTAAGCATGATTTTCAAGGCTACATTGTGTTTCGACGTCTTTTCCCCTTCTTCAGTTAGAGCAGCTATCCTCAGGGTCTCTGGTGCGGCTCGCGTCCGTTTCCCGCGTTCGTTGACACTTCCATCTCCCTCCCGCTGACTGCAATGGTGGTCGTCAGATTTTTTTCCGATGATGTCATCACTCCCCTACACGCGCTGCAACCAGGTGCGGTGGTCTCCTCCTCAAGTGCGTTTATTTTGGCCTTTAACGCGTGTCTTCGGTTTCTATATTCGTCTTTATCTCGTCGGTCATCCCTATCTCTTCTGGGTGCACTCCGCTCCAAAGGCGAACAAACCATATTATCCATCTTGCGTAGAAATTCGGCCGCATCCAGTTCATCTCCTTGCTCCCGCGAAAACCACAAGGCCTGCGTCTCTTTAGGATAATGTCTCATAATCTCGTTGATTACTCCTAATGGTGTATCCGTAATTTTAAGCGCCTTGGCTAACTCCCAATATGTCGCAAAATGTGCCAGCATTGATGTACCCTGTTTTTCGTCCCATATTGCGTCTGATAATTTCCTACGCATTTTCTTCTGACAGATATCTCCCCAATAATTTGCAAGAAAGTCCCTTTCGAAGTCATCAAATGTTACCCATCTTCTTGAGTAAAGTTTTTGCCAACTTTTCGCGGCACCTTTTAAGCTCTCGCTAACGACCATGATATCGTCAACTCGTTTAGTTTTTCTGCTGTAGTCTCTGAGGTCTTCCAAGAAGGTGATGGGGTTTTGTGTCCCTCCACTGAAGATCGGTTTATCCTGTGCAGGCATCATCTCCACGAGTTGTATAGCATTTCTAGCTTCTCTCTCTCCGTTTACTGTCGTAGCAGCCGCCACAGGCGTGTTGAGCTGTTTCTCGAGCTCCTGCACTTTTGTGACCAATGGTCCCAAAGCTGATTGTATTATCGTGGTTATTTGTCCTAAATCAAGCTGCGTTGCCTCACAGGTTTTCTGAGCCGCGGCTATAACCCCTGCTTCTCTCGTCTCTGCCTGTCCCGTGTTTGCTTTGCGTTTCCGCCCCGCCATTTTGTTTTCTTTGATTTCTCGTAGGTATTGCGCGTTCAGTAAATTTTTTTTTTTTTTTTAAACTTATGTTATTATCTAATCTTGTTTCCTTGTTACAATCTAATGGTAAAACTATGTTCCCTTGCTTTTAAATTTAATCCTTAAATTCCTAAATCTTAATTTGCATAATCGTAAAATTAAATTTTTTTTTTTTTTTTGAAAAAAATGTTCCTATTGATACTGAAATTATAAATTACAATCTATTAACTTTTTCCATTATTTATTTATTTTATTTAAATTTTTAAGTTTTATAAGTTTTTCAAGTTTTTATTTTTTTTATTTTATTATTTTTTTTTATTTTTATTTAATTATTTATATTTTTATTTATTTATTTTATTTATTTTCAAAGCAATTAGACGGTTTTATTATTATCAATCACTTTTGCACTGTCACTTCCACTATCACATATTTTTATTTATTTATTTAAATTTTTGCACTGCTATTAATTCGCAAAATATTTTTAATTCGTCAGTGTAATTTTATGTTCGCATCGTTTCCTATTCTCCAAAACCAGCTTCGTCCAATTACCACCCGTATTTGTTTACGTAACACAGTGACCTATATTCGTCTTCATTCAATGTAATAAAAATATGAATGATGGGCCTACCTGATCTAGTAACCCACCTTTTTTATGAGACTTGCATTCCATAAGGTTCAACGTATCGACTGTTTACATCATTAAGATTCCTGACCTATATTTTCGTTCATTCATTGTAATAAAAATGTGATTGATGGCCTACTTTTTATGAGACTTGCATTCTTCTAAGGGTTCAATGCCACGGTTGTTTATATAAACGAGATTCCTGACCTATATTTTCGTCTCTCAAGTACCATAAATCAATCACGCTCGCCTATCAGTAAATTCCTTAATTCGATAAACAATAATAATGGCTTCAGCCCGTTCGTTGGTTTTTTCAAATATGAACATTTCATATAATATGTAAATATCACGGCATGAAATGTTCATATAATTTAATTATACATTTCAAGTGTGATATAACGAAGGAAGCCTGTATAATTTCGAGTATCTTTTGTTTGTTTATCGCTTTGCCTCGCTTGCTGGTGAAGTGTTTGTTTGTTAAATTATCAATATAATGGATTTTTTCTGTACGATAATCTTATTCTGTCTCTGGGGATTTGTCTATTTTCTGTGAATAGAACACTTAAACGATTTTCTGTTAAATGTGACTTTCTTCGCTGCGTCTGTCTACTTTAAATGGTACAATAACGTTCGTGGATTGAATATATCTCTCCGGTTCTTTGTATTGTGAATCATTTCAATTATAATTCCTAAATCTCTGTGTCTAAACATTTCTAGTTCTTATAGAAGGTTGACTAACATCAAATTTTAGTAAATTTTATTATTTTTCTAATTCTTTCGTATTGTTAACTGCTTCGCTAGTAATTCGTAACTACTTTTGTCTGAACGTTTCTAGTTTTTTTTATTTTTAATTTTTTAATTTTTTAATTGAGGGTTGGCTAACATCAAATTTAGTTAGGTATTTCTAATTCTAATTATTTTGAATACGTTATGTGTCAACAGCTACGAAAATATACCTATCTTGTATTACTACAAACTCCTGGTCTCACGGCGCCAGCTGAGATGGCTCCCCCCCCCACTAGGCTTTAAAGATGTGATGGCCCGTCCTTCCTTCGTTTATGATTTAATTTAGCAATAGACCTCCGTTCGCGCCACCGGTTTAAGATGACTCCTCTACTGCTGCCTTAAATTTTCCTAACTAATGTGATCGGAAAACCCTTTGTAGTTTTCCTTTCAATTTGAGGTTTTTCTCCTCCTTGGCCAGCATGTAACGTCTAGCCCTATGCTAACATTCGAGTGTTTCCGATTTTCTTAATTTTCACGGTAATTTTTGCACTCCAATGTGGTCAATTGGTCAAGCTTCTCCGTCAATTCCCGTTGTGTAATTTTTTGTTTCGAATATTGGAAAAACAAGGCTTTATTTGTGGTAACCCCTATTCTTTGTAGCGTAGGCAGACTCTCGCATACCATTGACAGAATTCATATTCCTAACATTACTCCTATCTTAGACTTTAATGTTCTGAACTCTCTATTATTATCCTACTATGCAATCTACGTTAATTTCCTATAGAAAGACTAGCATTTTCCTAACCTTACCCCTAAATTTTCTATTTTTCTTCTATCGTGAGTTTTAATGGGAAAACTTAGCTTCTGGGCTATACTAATTGCACTATTCCTGATCTATACAATACGACGTAGTTTCAATTTTAAATTTGGTATACATGAATGTAATGATCACAGTATTATCGTCTTTCCTCATCGTACTAAGTGTTATTCTACATGGGTTAGTTTCAATGAATTTCATGGTTAAAAGGTACAGTTTTACTTGTTTTGGCGCCATCTCCATCCTCTCCTAAATTTGGGAAAATTACATGATTAGGTTTTAGTTTTCACAGCTTTTGTTATGACGAGAGATCGAATACAGTTTGTTTTGCTGCAATTCGGCTCCAAACCAACCCCTAAAGTACTCAGATGACCACGTTTCCGGTTAGTAACTCTCTCTTCACAGACGTACAGCCTGACCAAATCGGTATACGTAACCTCTTCTTTTAGTTCGTGCGCTATTGGTCATCCCCTGTACCGCGACGGAAAGAGCACCTTCCTTATCCATGGGTCCGAGACCCTCCGAATTCCCGTCCTCCAGACAGTTACATTTAAAGGAGATCAAACCGGTTCCGTCCCCTCGTCAAACAACATTATATACTTGCGAATTTTTGCAAAGTCCGGGTTGAAAGGCCGTCCCCCGCATCAAGAGTTCAGAGATAACCACGCTTAAATCAGCAATTATCTCTGCCCAATCGATAGGTACAAATTATAAATATATGTAAACAATACGAGTTTTTATAATCCACAATACTCCAGTTTTCCCAGAAAATTGTGGATCTGACATCTCCAACACAGGTCGTGAATCTGTGCCAGATATTCAGACATATTACATATCAAAATACATGAAAGTGATAATACAATATATATAATAGATTACTTTTGGTTTGGTTGACAGGTTGATTTAATGAGACCCTGCTATCTCATGTAGTTTGAATTTAACTGTAGATTGATTTTTGTTTGGAGAAAAGGTAGGACTCCAAAAAGCCCAAAATTTGCAAGGCCTGAACCTTGAAAACCTAAGTCGAAGATAAAATTAATTTTATAACATAACTTGGGAACGTATTGTCGACGAATGATTATGCTTATTTTGACATTTCTAGTAATGTGGGTTTTTGTTTGTTCTGTTGAATTCATCAATATGTTCGAACGGGTGTGGAGCGCCTTTGAATTGAATCTTTCTATGAAAATGGCGCTATAAAAATATTTATGTACGCAAACTACAAATACGTGATTTCTAAAAGATGATAGTTCATCGCAAAGGATGATAGTTCATCGCAAAAGATGATAGTTATTTTTCAATTTAATGTCGACGTTTGTTAAGGTACTTATTCTTCGTAAGATGTACTGAAATTCGAATATATATATACTTATACGTATCTACATACTTCGATAAAAGAGGGTGTGGTTTGGAATGTTGACCTAGTTTTAATAACAGTCGAGGAAGTGTGTCATTGAGATATGCGACAGTTATTAAGTGTCAGAGACCCCCGTCAGGAAGCATAACAATTAGGATTCATTGGTTTGTTTTAGAATGATAACGATCTTTGAATCAATAAAAATCGTTTGGGTTGTTTATAATTAGTAACGTTAGTTTTCGAATTTAAGTGTTAGGGAAAATATATACTAATAAAATAAATTGTTTTTATAGGAAATATACATAAATATAATAATTGGTTTTATATATATACATATTAAACATTGTATATAAATAAAGATAAAATAAATAACGGCCATATAGATTTGATAGATACATTATACACTTTCTTTATATATATACCTATCCATACACACATACATACTCTTAGTAAAGGCCAAGTTTTTAGCCGAAGTTATTTCACTATACACCTAGGAAAATACACACGTACATCGGGAAGCGGTCAGCGAATAAACTGTCTCTCATGTCCCTTCGTCTCGCAGAAAAACAGGTAGGAAAGCCCATGGACAATTATCGTTCCCTCCTATCATACCCTACTGTGAAAATGTCACCTTGTCATCGAACATCGTCAAAGATAGGCATCGATCCATGACACCTCGGAATGCGAGTCCCCTCAAACACCCTAAATGTCGACGCTTCTGGGAAAATAACTCACCAACGTCAGGATGGTAGGAAACCAGGTCCACCCTCTGGAAGCGACGGATATCCTCAACATTCAACAAGTCTGGTTCTTTGTCCACGAGGGATAATTAGGTGAAGCCAGACTGGTATTTCGTTCCCTTCTCCCGTCCTCCACGTGATAGAGAGCTTCAGACGATTTCACTCGTTTAACCCCTTAGCCAACGCACACGGGATCCAAAGTGAAAGTCAATAAGATGTTCTGAAGTTGTTGTTTATGAGTCAACTCAATAAAAGACAATTATACAGGTAGGTGTCTACCGGAAATTTTTATAAATACTTAAATGTATTTATGGAAAAAATTTAGGTATTTTTGAATATTTAAAAGTCAAGTGCTGGTAATGAGTGAGACAATTGAATTATCTATAGTACTAGTTTAATTATAATTCAATGCGAAAAGAGAGGTTTATACAGGTAAGTATCTAACGGAAATTATTATAAATACCTAGATGTATTTATGTAAAAATTATATTTCTGAATATTTAAATTCAAGTACTGGTATTGAGTGAGACAATTGAATTATCTTTAGTACTCGTTTAATTATAATTCAATGTGAAAAGAGAGGATTATCGTAAAATATTTAATGGAGCTAGACATACCGCTCGGGTACCCCAAAATGTATTTGAACATAATTATTTGATTAGAACGGCTTTGATCAAGTATACAAAACATTTACTCATGATAGATAACGGTCGTATAGTATTGACCTATATATTAAACATTAAATATAATCATATATATATATATATATATACACATATATACAATACATGTACTTATAAATCATTAGAAATATAATTCATGTCTCCGTCCTCGCCTTCCCCGGGAGAACCTGAAAACTTTTATATTAAATGGTTGACTCACCTGAACTCCCGACAAATTTCATAATTTTTCCAGACGGGTTATACACGCCAATTACGAGGTTTGGGAAAATATTGGACTTCCCTGCCTGGTATGTTTAATCTAATTTAGAAATATTTACTTAATACAATCTAGTGTTTCCTAATTTCAATTCGTGATCTACCGATTTGTACTATTTCTTCAAATTTAATGATCTCTAAATCCAAATTTTATTAGATGATATTTAATTTTTGTTGTTTTATTTTCCTATTTTATTCTTTGTACTCACGTAATTCTCTTTACTAACTATTAATTAAATCCGTAAACCGAACGCTTGGTAATATTTTAGAACTTTATTATTTTTCTTTGACGAAATTAATCCCACGCTAGGTATTAAAAATGAATTATATGAAACTAAGACTCAGCTGTTTTTAAACTTTCACTAAATTATTTTAAACGCAATTATATTTAATTTTTCTTAAACTCGTAATAAATTCAGTTCAACATAAAATATGAATTAAATCACATTTCATTTAAACAATTTTAATTAATTCACAGAAGCTAATTTTAAAAATCTTTAAACAAATAACTTTATTAATTATAGAAATTTTTCAATATTTATTAAATTATTATTATTATCACATTGCTCTAACAATTTTGAGAAAATTAAATCAAATATATTGTTACCAACTTTAATTACAACTTTTAGAATCTTCAACGTAATTTAAGTATTATTAATTTTTAGGAAATTTCACTATTTATGAAACTATTATTGTATTAGATCAACAAGAGAATTTATTTTAATATATTATTAATTGTAAGATGTCAAATCAAATGAAACTCTCTAAGTCCAGAAAACACTTTTTAATCACTCCGCACGCAATTAACGACGTATCAACTCGAGGCGAACTGTCTTTAAGAAAATTTTAATAAATAAATTATTATTAATTTGAACACAAAATCACTTTATTTATTTTAAGATGAAGTTTTTGAAGTCTAGAAAAACACTTTTTAATCACTCCGCACGCAATTAACGACGTATCAACTCGAGACGAACTGCCTTTAAGAAAATTTTAATAAATAAATTATTATTAATTTGAACACAAAATCACTTTATTTATTTTAAGATGAAATTTTTGAAGTCCAGAAAAACACTTTTTAATCACCCAAATACCGATACGCCCGTAATGAACTATTTCTTCCAACTTATTTCGCGACGAACTCCAATCAACTTCAATTCAAACACTTTATTTATAAACACTTTCGATTATTATAATTTCACTTAAAACCACCAATTTTAATTAATTCACAGAAGTAATTTTTAGTATCAACTTAATTATAATGAATTTTAGAAACTTCAATATTTATTCAAATATTATTGAATTAAATCAAACTATTGTTGAATCAATCCAACAACTATTTAAAAGAATTTATTTAAAACTTTATTTAATTGTAAGAAACAAATCAAATGAAACTTCCTAAGTCCAAAAACAAAACAATTACTTAAAATCGGCCAGCACGTAATTTAATATTTCCTCGCTCGACGTATTCCGCGACTAACTCCCATATTCTCTCATTACATTGCCTTATATACCTAGCTTAGAATCAAAAGGTTTTAACTCCATTCCATACCTACATTAAATTATGTTCTCTATTAACTCGTAAACCTATATGTAAGTAATACTAATTTCGAATGTAATTCTTCAATGTAAATATTTAGATAACACCTGGCCCGCCTCTGAATCCATCACTTTTCCTCACTCCGGCCAGGATCGAATTTAGTTCATTCCTCTAGATCGCCCTGCTGTTCCTTATTATAGAATTGGAAATTTCGATTCATGTTTTTTTTTCTGAAAATATTATCTATCGCTTATTCTTTGGTCGCCTATGAACTCGGGTATCTCGTAATTATAGCCACTATGTCATTATTGAATTTTATTTAAAGAAGCCCCTTCTTCACATCGTTCAATTTTAGAATTTCCCTTAGTCCCTGGTTTTCTTTATATGCGATATCTTTTTATTTATGAATTTTCCGATGGTAACATGGTTTTTCTCTGATCTAACATGTGAATATTCGATTAACGCATATTTTCGTGCAATTCTCAATTGATCCTAATATTGGTGTAAACACTTTATAATTTCTTCCCCACCTCACCTGCCTGAGTTAATAAATATACCTTTCCAGAATGATTTTTCAATGTGTTGCACTGCTTCTTCCTGGTCTAGCTGTATTACACCTTTTGCATGTACCTGTCGTCTGCTTATACTTTCATCCGGGTCGTTTGATATCATCCTTAATTGATTTTTCACTACCTTTAATAATTTTATGTATTAATTTATTGGCGTTTTTCCTGCGATTTACCTACCCCAAACCTGGTAGATATGAGTTCGTTCACTTCTTTCCTGGCCACTCCCCCTTTTCCATTTCACTCTAACTCAATATCACATTAGCATATTGTTTATCATGGGTAATAACCATTACTTTTCTAAAAAACCGATATAAATCAGAGTTAATCGAAAACCCATTATTTTTTATTACTTTTCCTTAAATAAATATTCCTATCTTCCCTGTATATTTTTAATTGTTCGTTTGTCTCTTTATCACCTGAGTTTCATGTTCATCTGGTCGCTTAAATAAACAATTCTTGTCGCCTTGTTTACATTAGTCATTGACAACCTCAAAATTTTACCTAAATGTATCGAACTATATTCAAAGTAGTAGTCCATATATCTCAATATTTCTATTGAATTCCTTCAGTTTAAATTTTATAATTGATTGATACATTTCTCATCTACATTTTCATAATATCTGATGTCCCGGATCTACTCTACTCAATTAATACCTTTTATCACCTAAAATCAGTCTAGTTTCACTCCCTTGTAATTATCTACGTTCCTGAAATTAGAAAATTGTACTCCTATTTCACATTAGTCCTGCCTAAATCGTCTCTTAAGTTTGCCGAAGTTTCCATACTGTATAATTCTTGTTTCTTCCCTTTTTCATCTATTGAAGCTATTGTTCTCTGAATTATTTTCTCTAATTCGTTGTTTTTCCGCTTAACCTTACATGACACGTCTTTCTGTCTAAATTCTAATGCAAACACACCTTTCCCCGTGCAAGATAAATCATCACTTTGTAGTTTTTTTTATTTGTAATTAACATTTTGCGTATTATTTTTACTTTCTGTTTTCACTTTTCGATGGTTATTCATCTCTGCATTACCCATGTTTTCTTTATAGTTCACGACCTCTCTCGCCCTATTCGCCCTCTGCTGGAATATTTACATTATAGGCCGTCGATCTGAATCCTTTCGATTCACATAAATAATTAATATTTCCTTTGTCCTGTCACCACTAATTATTGTTTATGTAAAACGCTCGTTTGATTGGTAACGTTTTCGTCGATCTGGCCCAATCCTGTGATGTTTATTTATAAGAGGGAACGCCTTCTTCCCACTGCCATCTCGTGGTGTTATGTTGCAACGAGTTTTATGAATCAAAATTATTGGATTATAATTCACTGTAATCAAACTCTCCACAAGTCGATAGATGTCGCCCCCTTAAGCTTTTCTAGCATGAAAGTTATGCATATAAAAAAAAAATATTTTCCAGGGTTCTATTAAAAGAAAATGATGATGGTTAGACCATTACAACATTTATCGAAAGCAAATCTTTCCTCACCAGGACAAACAGTATGTTTATATATATCCTTATATTACTATAACCACAGATCATAGAATATAATATGATCTATGACCATAACCATCGCAACTCAAGTTATTCCTCTAATTTTATCGAATATAAATTAACGAACGTTTACTAACAAAAGTAAGGACAATTTCAATCATCTTCCAATCACCTTGTTCAGTGTTCATCCAGTTTTGTTAGGAATTGAGACACGTAGTAATACGTTATTGGCGGGTCATTGTATCGCGAGATGACTCAGGATCGTCCTCCCAGCCTCCAGCCTCCCCAGCCATCCGAGGGAACCAGGCAGCTGAAAAAATGCATATTTTAACCCAACCTGGAGGTGACCTGACGACTTTTTTATTTATCATTCATTTGAAATTTGAGATAGTCAGTCAGTACATGTAATGCTGATAAAACCAAGTCAATATCATGAAAGTTGAGTCAAAAAACGCATTATATCAAAATTCCTAAATAATAAAAGCACCTTTCCAAAATTCCCAGATCATCCATTAGTAAATAATCACGTCCTGCTTGACAATGAGCTTAAACCTCTACAGAAATAAAGGGTCTTAGATTAAATTTACTTTAGCGATTAAAAAAAAATAAACGAACGAATGATCCCAATATAACATTAATTAATAAATCAATGAACATTATTTATTCACCACTTCTCAGTCTGTTCACTCTTCCAAAGCTATATATCACAATTAAGTAAATCAATTAAGAAAAAAATAATGTCAGTTAAATACGGGGAAAACACATTATAAATACAAAAACCTCACCGAATACAGAATTATTTTCTAACTAAATCCGTTTTACCGGTAATAAATAATTATTTTAAACACTAGAATTAGAATTGGGTAGAAGTGAATAAACTCACATAAATAAGTCGTCGCAGAGTGGATTAAGCGCAGTTTGAAAATAGCCTTTAACGCCGAAACAGCTGTCATAATAATAAAAACTAAAAAATGCTTGCATAATTTAATAATGACTTAATAAATTTGATTTGCATTAAATAAATAAAAAAAAATCAATGAACGTATAATTAAACACAAAAATAATAAATAATTCTGTGGCTACCTCGCCAGAAGATATGCCAGGACAGTTTTATTAAGGTAGACAAAGATGGTTTAATCCGATGGATGGTCCAGCTGAAGATCATAACGGGAATCCCAGTTGTCTTGTAACACCGCGGGATTTCCGAAAAAATATAAAATCGTCAGCAAGATAAAAAAAAACAATAGGAAAGATGTCAGAATATTTTTTTTGAGTAATTTAGATTAGGCAGAATTTTGAAAACATTTTTAAGTGTGTACTTCTTCAATAAACACCAATTCACTCTGTGGAATTATTTTAAATAAAACGTAATTTTTTTTATTTATTTTACAATTACATAAATTTGAAAGTTTAGAAATTAGAAAAAGTTTTAATTGTCAACTAAATTTTAATAAAATACATTTCTTTTTTAAATTGCCATGTCGTCAATTTTTTTTGCATTAATACCCATGTTAAGAATATTATTGTTATTCTGGTACCTTCGTCTTTTATTGATTTTGCTTGAATTTCTGTTTTCTAATATATGTATAAAAATTATTATTTAATAGTAATTTTGTTAATTTCATATAAATATTTTTACATTGATAAGCAAATATTTACCTCTCTCGCCACTTGTTATTTTATTCCATGTTCATAATTTGTGTATACTTAAATGTCATTATTTTTTCACTGCGCATTGTATCCGGACGAGGGAACCATTGATTTTGAAACATGTAGATACTTATTTATTATTTTTGGTTTTTGATAGCCAATTAATTTTATAAAAAATATTTCCGAAAATAATTGATATCGTTTTTCATGCTTCTTAATTTTGTTTTATGTGATACCACACAAGAGTCCATCTGCTCCCAACCGTCTGGAGCCAGTGAGACCATGGAATCCCCATTTGGGATATGTTGTGAGGCTACAGGTATTGAGGATGGAAATGAGATGGGGAGGAGGAAGGTTGGGAAGTACCTGGTTATTCAGATCTGGTCATCAAACACGGCTAGAGCCATTTCAAGCAGCGTTTCGATTCTGAATTTTGGTTTTTCACCGGAGCAATACTGACTCTGGAACGTACCGCAAATATACTACATCTTATGTTAAATGAATAAATTGTGAAATAACACAAATTAGTTACATAAAATTTACTTGCGCATACCGGAATTTGAACCTGTTACCTCCGGATTCGTTACTAAGGATCCACTCAACCACGGAGACCGTCAAAACCGTTCTGGAAAGATTTTGAGGCTCAGTACCAACACGCAAAATGCGCAGTTTGCAGCAGCAATGCTGCCGCAAAGCCAGCGATTTGCGACATGGTTTTCTTTCGACGTCAAAACATATGTAATTGACTTGCATTCGTTACACAACGATCGAATGGATTTTTTATAACAATTCCCATTAGTACGTATTGCCCTTGTATTCATATAGATCACCAATCGCCCATTACATATAATTATACATTGAATTTATAAATCGTTTAAAATTACATATAATTATACATTGAATTTATAAATCGTTTAAAAGAGAATCAATATCATCACATCAAAACACCTTGTTATGTTGGTACCATTGCATTTGGAACATCTGATGTCACGTGCGCATTCTATTTTTGATTAGTATGGACATTTTTATTTTTCAATTTTGTTTTGCATTTTAAATACGTATTTTTTATATAATTTAAGTTAAAGTTTCTAAAAACGTACATAATGTTTAGTGCAGATGGTTTACTATGAATAAAATATAAAATTATGAGCTTTACTGAACTCATTCTTGTTTTGACATTTGACATTCTAACATCAAAACTGATCAAAACCAACCGGTCATAGACTTGGAGCTTTGGCGGGCTTTGAAAAATAAAAAATGATTGTTTATGAATGAAATATACTGATATATATTTATGAAAAAAGCAATATACTGGTATTTAAGTTTGAAGTTAAGAAAGTAAAGATAAAAAAAAAATTAAAAATGGACTGGAGTTCCTTATTACTCGTTTCTTAAATAGTACTTACTATTTAAAACGTCTTGAGATTATGCAGATCCGACGAATGGTACCAAAGAACGCCACCCATGTATTTATAGTTACCATAAAAAGTCAGTTCTCCAACCAATTTAGGGTTATTGCGTCAATAGTCAGGTTTGCAATGTCTTTTGTGCCGTGGTGTTGGTACCGATGTATTAATGGCAGAAGCCACTGTCACTGCGATCCTTGCACGGATCTCCGGTTGAATGCCGACATCTCCAGTCAGTTATTTGGGAGATATGCGGTCCTCCGTGAGGCCATCTCTCTCACGGTGCAGTCGTTCGGTTAATTACATCAACAGGGGGTAACTTTGGCCCATGTTTCATATAATTTACTTTTTTAATCAAATTTTGAAATTTTATTAATATAGCTTATGAATGCTGCCCTTATTCTACTGGTATTTTAATGGAAGATGCTCTGAAGCGCTAGCTTCATTGATTCCTTCGGCACCGGTGCATAGTCGGGAAACATATCAAACGCGCGCCCAATCTTTGCACACGGTTGACATTTGTCACATGAGGACGAGTCGCTTCTACGACTCATTCTGGTGTTCAAAAGCTCGGCTGTGGAATGATCTGTCGGCCTCTCTGTTTCCTCCCTCCTACAACGTGGGTCTCAAGACCCAGTTTCACTTCTTCCTCTCCCCTAATAGACCCTCCACAGGCGAATAATTATGAAATTGCAGTGGGGATTTTGGTGAAAATACTCCCTGTAGTAGGTACTCTTCACCTGCGAAAATTCATCTTTCCCCTAAATTGTCCTAGTTTGATGCATTCATTGGCTGGACTACTAGTTTAAACACGCTTATGTATCACGTAGCTGTTAGGTGTTTTTGTCTGTGGCTACAAATAATTTAGGTTTTGATTCATAGATATTCAATTTGGTAAATAGGATAATGGATTCCGGATTCCGGTAATGGGAAAGAAATAATACTATTTAATGTAATTTATTTTTTATACATATTAAAAAATAGACCTGTAACATACTTTGTTTAAACACTATATTATTAAAAAAAAACAGAAATGTTCTTATTTTAAAAGGTGTAGGAATCACCTATTTCTTAAAATTTACCTTGTAAAAAAATACAAAAATAGCCTAACTTATGTTTTTACATGCGTATACAAAATTTTTCGAATTTATTAAAAAAAATGGATTTCTTTTTAAATATCCAGTTACTTAATAATATTATATATTTTATTGATTAATTTCATTTCGTGTTTTGAGAATAATTATTAAATGAAACTCTACTTAACAGTTTTGAAAATCCACGTGGGCACATCACATGTTTACTACAATTTATAAATATTGAGTTAAACAGGCATTATTGGTTGGGATACAACAGACACACATTTTTAAAATTCCTACAAGTTACACATCATTTCAACTAATACAATAAACATTGGAAAATACTTTACTTGAATTAGAAAAGGAAGAAATCTAGAACTTGTGCTCAAAAGTGGAAGAAATAGTTTTTAAATGTATTAAAAGTGTGGGTGATATTTAATTGTAGGAAATTACATTGAAAACAGCGCTGGTTGATCATTAAACAAATTTTAGGGAAACTCGAATTAACGTAAGATGATTTAAGACATGGCAAAATATTGGACATGGACACGGAAGAAGTCCATTTTGTCATCTAACAATTAATGTTTTTCAATAAGCGTTTGTCACTTGTATCGCGATTGGCGTATGTCTGGATAACTGTATTTATTGTTTATCCTGTTATAATAAATTCAATTGAATTATTTTACCATGTCTGATCTTAGATCTGTTGCGAACGATGTATCAAAGGACAACGACATTACGGATGATGAGGCCTTCGATCTGATCAATGGAGATAGTGATGACGTAGGTGCTGTTATTGGGTTATTGGATAATGCGAATAAAAAGTTAATTTTCCCCACATGCCGCCGCTGAAAAAAGAGACTACATGGGCTTTGCACGGGAAAATATCATTGTGAAGCGACATGATTTTATAGTTTTTATTTCTTTCTATATATTTAGTAGTTGCAGTTGTTTTAGTTTTTATTAGATGCATAAGGTACCATTCTTTATACGTTTAATTGCAAAAATAATAGTAAATTTTGTTTATTTTTGTCCAAGTTAATCCTTTTTTTAATATCGTTTATTTTTCTAATAACAAAAATACCTTTCCCAATTTAATTAAAACGGTGAAATATAATAAATCTCCCACAATGTGTACATTAAAATCAGGGATCGCAATTTATCCAGTCACCATCTAAATCCGCGAGATACTGGATGCTTGATTAAGGGCACCGCGATATGTCGGGCATCGGCTTTCCCTTGCACCGAGACTTGTAGGAGGGCCAGCCAAGGAATCCCATCTTGTCGTAGACCCTTTTGGCGCAACGTACGTCGTCCGAGAGATCCTCGTTCAGGAGATCTGGAAAGGTAAGCAGTTCAAAATTTGAAATAATCGTTATAGTAACATGGGGAAGAAATTGTGGGAATTTGGACCCTATTCCGGTTCGTTTTAAGGATAAGACATTTTGGTTAACTGTTGTTTCGATTGCATGGCAATGACAACACATTTTCGAAGGAGTTTGTGGTTTCATTATTATAGTTTAATTAAAAAATATACGTACATCACACACGCTTTACACGTGTAAGTGTGTTCTTACTTACTTTACAGGTAAGTCTATTTTATTATATTTTTTAGAATTTACATCACTTTTATTTGACATTTCGGACATTTGGCATATGTGATGTGATAAATATCGCAATTTCGTTAAAGTAGTTAATTTAGTAACATTATTACGAGATAAATAACTCGGTAGTAATGTTCAAAGTCAATGTTTACGATAATATACAATTTTTATTCTGTTTAAACTACGCAAATATCGATATTTTTAAAGAATGTCATTTGCTGAATGACACCTGTCATCCGAGAGAACCGGAACCCCGGTTAAGCAAAAAGTCCGTAAGCCTAAGAATAAGGACAATGTCTTATTCTTTAAAAGAACCGGAATTGGGCCCCTGGAGGTGTGTTTAAACACTCGGTGCAACTATCCAGGAGAACCACCTCGTCAGAAATATCAAATTGCGCGTTTCGTATTTAAATTGATAAAATAATACACACCTTCACATTTCATGGTGCAATGTCCTCCTCTGCGTCCTCTCTTGCACCACTCGTTGCTGTTGAGCTGAGTGACAAAAAATATTTGTTTATTTTTCATTATCAATCTTTTCAAAATACAATCAAAATAGTAATTAATTCACGGATGTTCTACGATGACTTTGCCTAGCATTACATTTAGAAACAATACATTATGATTGTATTTAATTCTTCCTCTTAACCGAGCTTCCGAGAAGGTAACTTTGTAAAAGCGAAGAAAAATAGACGTATCTTTTTAACCTCCATTCCGCAAGTATACACAAGAATGCATCGAGTTGGAGGAAACTGAGTTTTAAAAGAAGAGTTTTGTATTGTTTAAAGGTGATGTTGAAAATCGAGCTTTGAAGAGATCGTTTGAACAATTTCATTGTTTTGCCGGAAAATTAAACATGCATTTAACATTTCCATATTTGACTTAAGTAAAAAAATAACAATTATTCTGAATTTGCAAATCATATTTTAGAAACCAATCGTTCATTTGATATAAATAAAGATTTAAAAAAATTACATACAAATACAACCGGTTTAGAATTAGGCAAATTTAAAATTTTAGAAATCGGAAAAAGCGTTAATACTGAATTTAATTTAATTAATAATCACATTTTTTTAAAATAGCTGTTTCTTGAATTTATTGTCATATTAATATTAATAATAAAAATTAATTCTTTTTAATTTTTAATTTAAATTCGTTATTCAATGTTTTATAACAATTTCTTACTAACATTTTTTGATTAATTGCTTACGTTAATCAATTTTTGTTTATGTTTATAATTTGTCTATCTTACAGTATTGTGTTCTATTTTTATCACTTGTATATACTTGACATTATTATTTTTTAGTATTCTACATATTCCTAATGAAGAAAGCATCGCTTTCGAAACATGTAAATTTGTGTATATTAATAAAGTGGTGAAGATGAAATAGTTTTAAATTAATTTATTAATAATGACACCGCAAAGTGAATACCAATCTTTTGAAGAAATTAGAAAATCAACTAACTAACCATCACGCCGTTTCCCCGCAGGGGTAGGCAGAGAGGACGGACCGCCAAACAACTCGATCTTGGCATACACTTTTTGCTTCATTCGCATTCATACAACGCCTCATACATTCTCTTCTGTTATTCCGACTTCTGACATGGCCCGACTCGAGTATTTGATTCACTTGATCGTGCCATGTCTTCCTCGGGCGTCCCCGGCTTCTTCTTCCATTCACATTCGCGTCATATATTCTCCTTACACTCCTCTCTTCGTTCATTCGCTCTACATGCCCAAACCATCTAAGCGTCCCTTTCTTAATCTTGCTCACTACGCTTACATCAGCCTTGCATTCTTTACGAATCTCAACATTTTTCACACGATCATACATGGTTTTACCACACATTCGTCTCAGAGATCTCATTTCTACAGCATTCAGTCTACTTTCATCCTTCCTGTGCCCAGTTCCATGCCTCACTGCCATACATCAGAGTTGGTATCAGCACTCCATTGTGGACTGCTAGATTCGCTTCTTTGGACAACTTTTTGTTTGCGCCAACCGCGTTCAGTCCTCCGTTAATGGAGTTTCCTGCATTCACCCTTCTTTCAATATCCCTATCAGTCTTTCCATCTCTCGTAAACATACTTCCCAAATACACAAACTCGTCTACCTGCTCCAAGTATTCATCATTCACAACTATATTGCATTCTGTTTTCGTACTCTCTCTTTCAAACACCATGACTTTAGACTTACTTACATTCATCATTAGCTCATTCTTCATACATACTTCGTTCATCCTAGATACGAGGGACTGTAGATCTTCTATACTATTAGCAATCAGCACTGCATCATCAGCATACAACAAGCAACATACTTGCAGACTACTCATTTTTGCGCCCAAGCCCACCTCTTTCAATTCTTGCATACAATTATCCATGTATAGATTGAATAACCACGGTGACATTACGCAGCCTTGCTTAACACCACATAAAATTAAACAGTTTTTAAAATAAAGCAGCGCCTTATTTCTTCATTTTTACTGGACTTTTACAGATGTTCTCATTTATGTGAAAACAATCTAGTTATGAAAACTCAGTTTTTATACAAAATATTTTAATGTCGCAGTTTGTAAAACTTCTTATGGATAAAGGGGTTTTAAATACAATGCTATTAAGCTATTCAATTCCCTGCCTAGTGACATCAGAAACACGCAAAACAAAAGTTCCTTTGAAAGTAAGATCATTGGTCACCTCCAATAAACCTGTCGGCTTCTAAATTCTTTCATCCCTTTTAATTAGCATACTTTAGAAAAAAAAAATTAAATAGTAATCTATTAATCCACTTGTTATATAAATATCGTAGCTGAAAAACCACCCCCGTAAATTGCCGTCTCCACACAGGCGCTTCACACTTAGTGAGATGGGCAATACGTAAGCTGATAACAAATATTCAATAAATAAATAAATACATAAATTACAAATACTCAGACTAAGGATACACAAAACCTAAGACTACTCGCACCGAAAGGGAAATTTAAAAAAAAATTAAGGTTAATTTTTTTCTCAATTTTTTGTATTTTATAAAAGCGTGATAAGTTTTTGTAAATAATTTTTTTTAAACTTTCTATACACAATATTGCATGACTTACATATTTTAGAAGTGAATAATGGAATTAAAGCGAATATTAAAATATTTCACATATTTTACCTTTCGGTCATATATTGTGACAGCCATCTTCAGACTGGTTAATATATTACTTACGATATATTGTGAGCTTGAAGGAAGTGTGGAGGGAGAGAAGATGTGAAAGATGAAGGTTGAGATATTGAGAAATACTTAAATATTTAGATATGATCACTTAACACGATTGAAGCCAATTGAAGTGCTTTTTCAATTCTAAATGGTGTTCATCCACCAGGGCGATGGTGAGATTATAATAATGCTAATAAATTATCAACTTTATATAGCGCTATTTAACATATTTAATGGCCAGCTGTCAAAAACAAATATTTGTAGGTAGTTTAGGGTAAAATTTCTAAGATTTCTATTGAAAAAAGGTCTGAGGTTGTATGGTTTTAAGTTCAGTATGAAATACATACTGTAACTTTATTATGACAGAGGAAAATTTAATGAAAAGAGTACAGCAAATGGCTCTGGTCAATCGTTAAATTGAATCGATTCTCTTACAATCTATTGAAAAAAGTATTTTGGCCATATTTCCTGCACTGACGGGCGATCCAAATGCGACCATTTTATCGATTACTTTAAATCAGTATCTGTCGAACATTCCAATCCTTGTCTCAATCCTATAAATTCTGAGAATAGTGCTGACAACTTTAATCTCCACGTATACTCTATTAAATTCAGTCACTCTTGTTTACATAATTATTTAAATAAACTTGGTCCAAACAAAAGTGCAGGAGCCGATTTAATACCATCAGTACAAATAATTATTTCCATAAATCTACACAGCTTTTTCAGAAAACGGTCAGTCGAGATTAACTTCCTGCGTTTCACAGATTTTATATTAAACTTTACGGGTAGTAAAAATCCTATAGATTCCATCTACACAGATTTTTTTCAAAAAGCATTCTGTAAAATTATTATCTAATAGCTCACGAAGAAGCTGTTAATATCGGGATTAATGGGGACCTACTAAGATGGATCAAATCATATATCCCAAACAGAAATGAAGCAGTTAGAGCTAAATGTTTCCCGTGGTGTTATTATAATGAAACATTTGGAAATCCACAAGGATATAATATAGCCAGACGTTTTAAATTTTACAAATTTTTACGATACATATATTACATCTGTGACAGGGCCTACAAACTCCTAGGATTTATCGTAAGTGTGACAAAACCACTTAGATCACTAGGTGTAATTAAAATACCGTAAATATTTCACAAATTTTCGCTCAATATTAGAATTTGGATCAATGATTTGGAATCCGTAAGATAATATGTATGTTGAAAGGTTTACAACAAAAAACCTTCCAAATAATTATATTTTAAGATCCAGTGAACACGCAAACGACAAAAAAAACTCATTAGCGTCTCATGATTTATCAAGATCAGAAGATAAAAGAAATACATCTGACCAAAAATTTCCATTCAAAATCATCAATGTTGTTGACAATGACTACCTTATAGAAAACATTCATTTCCAAGTGCCCAGTGCGAAGCAACAATTTCACACACCACACTTGATGACTAACTACACACAACACTCATTTTTCTGAAGAACATGCTCAAAATATAAAATGTTTTCAGAGGTTGATTCCATTTGTTCTCAGGACAATTTAATAAATGCATAATAGGAAAAATTAAATCTCAAGACTAATTATGAATTCCATTCCCCCGATGTATATAGATCTATATGTAATTTTGTCTATTTATAATTTTCAATCTTCTTAGTGGGATTCCATATTAAATTGAATTTTTTTGAATAAAAACCTTTGTAACTTTTTCCACTTATTTGTTTTTTTACCGGACCGGTTTCACGGGCATCGTCAGACTGGAACAATTAAAACTAAGTCTATGGTATATAATCGTATAGCATCGATGTCAGAAGTGAGTTCCCTGCTTTCTAATGTTGTTTTTATTTATGACTTGAAATTTGTTTTTTTGCTGACGGTAGTTTACTATGAAGTTTTTAAAAAGTTACAAAGGTTTTTTAATCAAACAAAATCATTGTAATGTTGTTTATTTTATCTGCTTCATACTCATTATGTTCTTTTTATGGACAATAATTATAACAAGTATTTGCACTTGGTCATAAATATGTATTACTTATATTATTACACATGTCCCTAATTAATTTCAATTTATTATCTGAGACATACCCACATTCATACCTATTACATACCCGTAGTTACAAATAAAAGCAACAGCAAATTCACCAATTAACCGTGTTCTTCATTCATTCAATAAGATTAACCTAAACAATTCAAAATAAATTGTAAGTCAGTAGCTATAAGTCATAAATGTACATCACTAGTTAAAAGTCTCAGTAGTTAATTGTTAGCTATAGGTTTTAGTTGTAAGTTAACAATTATAAATCTTATTTGTAAGCCATTAGTAACAATTTTTTTGCTGTAAGAGGTATTCGTTATAAGTCTACGTGATAGGTTAAATAAATTATTTGTAAAGCGTCCTTGAGGTAATTTATAGAATTAATACAATTACTTTTTTATCTTTGCTCTATTTAGTTCATATTTATTTATTATATTACATACGCCCTATATAGGCTTTTACATATTTTGTTAATTACGATAGTCACATAGGTATAAAACACATCACAGTAGGTACATAGATAAAATAGATAGCCTTGATGAAATACAACAACTAAATATTTCACTTGTTTCACGAACAATTACACGAATTACATAGTGTAAGTACCATTCCAAATAATTAGCTACAGAAGTGAATATTCAAAACATGCCTCACATTCACTGATACTTATACTCTAGACACATATCTCAATAATTGTTGAGGATGTATGCAATAATCGTCTGTATTTGTATTCAGAACAGTTGCACATATCTACTATGTTTAAGAATGTATTAACTTCTGCGTGAAGTCTAGGTGCAAGTAAATTTTTAAGGACTCAGTCCTAAAATTATTATTATCAGGGCTGACTGCTCAGGTCAGAAACAAGTCTTCTATCTGAGAGTTTTAATAATTTTAGTTCTTTCATTAAGTAATTGTAATTTATAGTTTCAATAGGTAATCCGAGTTTATAGTTAACATATCTTAGAAATTTATGTTGAACTTTTTCAATGGAGTCGGAGTAAATTTTGTAGTGAGGGAACCATATAGAAGAATTAAATTCGACTTGACTGCGAACTAAGGAAGGGTGTAATAATTTTAGTGTTGAAATATTTCTGAAGTTTGTGGCATTTCGAAGAATATGAATATATATCACCCTCTTTATGTTATTTTATGATGTATTCTACTTATATGAGATGATTTAACCTTGTCTAATTATATTCCGTGATTTTGCGTTTCTTATAAACTTGATGAAAAGAAACATTTAAAATCATTTTTTGATAGAAATATTGCTAACTGCATAAAAAAATTATTCACTGGCTAATGCAACCAAGTAATAACTCAATATGTCAAAATGTGTTTACAACTGTATGTTTCCCAAAAAAAATCAACAAGTTAAGTAAAACGTTTGAAAAGGCCTTCACTGGTTTTCAAATTGCACTTCTTTTAGGTATTGTAGTATGTATTTTACATAATTTAAAAGAAAACAGTTCTAACTCCCCGAGAAGAATCTAAATTAATTATTTTTTAGTATTAGAGTTAAGAAACACCTAAGGTAATTAAATAATAACAATTGTTCTGAATTTGACAAACGTATTTTAGAAACCAATCATTCTTTTGATTTAAATAAAGATTTAAAAAAATTATATACAAAATACAATCGGTTTAGAATTAGATTAAAATTTTAGAAACTAGAGAAAGCGTTAATAGTGAATTAAAGTTAATTAATAATATTTTTTTGGTTTAAATAGCTGATGAATTCAGCTATTCATATTAATAATAATAAAAAATAAAAAATCTTTTTTAATTTCAAACATAAATTTGTTATTCAATGTTTTACAATTTTTTATTTATTTACATGTTTGACTAATTACTTACCTACTTCAATCAATTTTTGTTTATGTATATAATTTGTCTATTATTACATTATTGTGTTCTATGTTTATCTTTTGTATATACTTGACATTATTATTTTTTAGTATTCTATATATTCCTGATGAAGAAAGTGTTGAAATATTTCTGAAGTTTGTGGCATTTCGAAGAATATGAATATATATCACCCTCTTTATGTTATTTTATGATGTATTCTACTTATATGAGATGATTTAACCTTGTCTAATTATATTCCGTGATTTTGCGTTTCTTATAAACTTGATGAAAAGAAACATTTAAAATCATTTTTTGATAGAAATATTGCTAACTGCATGGCTAATGCAACCAAGTAATAACTCAATATGTCAAAATGTGTTTACAACTGTATGTTTTCAACAAGTTAAGTAAAACGTTTGAAAAGGCCTTCACTGGTTTTCAAATTGCACTTCTTTTAGGTATTGTAGTATGTATTTTACATAATTTAAAAGAAAACAGTTCTAACTCCCCGAGAAGAATCTAAATTAATTATTTTTTAGTATTAGAGTTAAGAAACACCTAAGGTAATTAAATAATAACAATTGTTCTGAATTTGACAAACGTATTTTAGAAACCAATCATTCTTTTGATTTAAATAAAGATTTAAAAAAATTATATACAAAATACAATCGGTTTAGAATTAGATTAAAATTTTAGAAACTAGAGAAAGCGTTAATAGTGAATTAAAGTTAATTAATAATATTTTTTTGGTTTAAATAGCTGATGAATTCAGCTATTCATATTAATAATAATAAAAAATAAAAAATCTTTTTTAATTTCAAACATAAATTTGTTATTCAATGTTTTACAATTTTTTATTTATTTACATGTTTGACTAATTACTTACCTACTTCAATCAATTTTTGTTTATGTATATAATTTGTCTATTATTACATTATTGTGTTCTATGTTTATCTTTTGTATATACTTGACATTATTATTTTTTAGTATTCTATATATTCCTGATGAAGAAAGCATCGCTTTTGAAACATGTAGGTATGTGTATATTAATAAAGTGGTGAATACAAAGTTTTCTTCGAATATTAGAACTTGCGATAAAATGCGAGGCTAATATAAGTAGACTTTATTTTGATATTCATGAATAATTTTTATTTTGAAAACTTTTATTGCCGCTTCGCTGAAATATAACAAGAAAATTCGGCATTTTCACTTAGCGGAACCAAAATTCCGGTGGTTCTCCGTAAAAATCCAATTCTGCGGAAAGTTACGGTGATGTATGGCGTACTAAAGGAGATTATTCTGTGGCTGGCCTCCAGCTCAAACGTCATGCGATATTTATAGGAGAGATAGAGATGTGTGCAAATGTGTCTGTGTCCGTCCGGTGCGAGAGACACAACATACATATAGCTGCCTTATGCATAAGCTGGAATAATTAAACTACAAGCCATCGTCGCGTATCAATGCTGACGTTACCTACGATAATCAACTCACAAATAATTCAAAAGTGTCGGTCTGGATCAAAACAAAAGGCATACATTTTTTCCAGAATTTAATAACACCAAACCAACAATAACGCATTACCATATTAAATATACTTACGTCTGCATTTTCTGTAATATCATATGTGATTTTACCCGATACAGTAACTAATACGCATTAATACTTTTGTTATTTATGTTTTTTATCATTTATTCATCTACAAAATATGACACCTCACAAGTGCGCCCCTGTATGTACAAAGCACGTACAGGGTAACTAAATCTCTACCCAGTTGGGCAACGTTATGAGGCAGGTTAAGGAGGGGGCTGTAGGAACGGATTTGTTAATGCGGGCTTTGAAGATAGATGTCAGTAGCTCATTCCACATACGAGCCGTTTTACACAAAAACGAGTCTTACGGCCGTTTTTCCCAACCACACTGAGCAACTACTGATAAAATTTTAACTCAACACTGCTCAAATACACAAATACGCTCTTCTCAATGAAACTCGATCAAATTTACGCTCAATTTAGAATACCGATTTTTGTTGATTAAGTTCCCCTCAACAGAGGACTATTTATAAAAAAGTGTCAACAGGTTGTAAAAGCATCAGTGAAATGTAAAACGTCATTATTGGTTCGCGACCTATTTATCACGATTCAAATATTGAATGACAATTATTTTTCCATTTTCGAATGTCAAAACATGTTTTTTGTATGGAACGGATTTGTTGTAATGCGGGCTTTGCAAGATAGATGTCAATAAAACGTAGTGCTCATTCCACATACTGAGCCGTTTTACACAAAAACGAGTCTTACGGCCGTTTTTCCCAACCACACTGAGCAACTACTGATCTCAAATTTTAACTCAACACTGCTCAAATACACAAATACGCTCTTCTCAATGAAACTCGATCAAATTTACGCTCAATTTAGAATACCGATTTTTGTTGATTAAGTTCCCCTCAACAGAGGACTATTTATAAAAAAGTGTCAACAGGTTGTAAAAGCATCAGTGAAATGTAAAACGTCATTATTGGTTCGCGACCTATTTATCACGATTCAAATATTGAATGACAATTATTTTTCCATTTTCGAATGTCAAAACATGTTTTTTGTATGTTTTAAATATAACTGAAGAGAACCTAACTTATTTTACTCACTATAAGCTACGTTTTGTCTCGTTTTTCATGAAATAGAAACGTCAAATGTCAAATGTACGAATATAAAAGTGGGAGGGCACTATTTTACAGTCTACAAAAGTGAGCGGGCACCTCCATAGACAATTAAGCATAAAACAGGCTTGGAAATCGGCAAACAAAGCGAATGCTCAATAAAACGTTTTGCTGATCTGTGCCTCAGATTGATCATTCGAAAAGTTGGGAAGAACTGTCGTCAATGTTATAAAAGGGTTATGGTACTGTACCTGTCTGACTAGGAGAACCTGTATTGAGAGCAGGAATACAACACTTTAATCAAAACACGTGAACACCTCAGCACTGATTCTTCCAGCGGGGTGTTCACGAAATACTAGCATGTAAACAATTTACATTACCCATAAATACTTATTTATACTCTACCATATAGATTTGCATTAAGCAATAATATTTGAATGAAATGCAGAAAGCTTGTATGATAACTTATTATTTTTATTATTCTTGCTTGAAACTAAATACAGAAATAAATAAATATTACCAGTGGTTAAATTAAATTTAATCTAAATAAATGACTGATATAATTGGTATTATTGAGTTCTGATTCGTTCAAATTATTTAAAGACATCATATCTCTTTTTGAATAATTTTATCAAACCTGCAGTTTGATAATGCACAAGTAGGAAGAAAAAAAACGAATTGTATAAAGTTTATAAAAACTCAGTTCTAAAAAAATCAGGCAATCATCAAAAGTGATTAATGTTATATTTTGACCAGAAATAAAAAAAAAGTTATCGGATTCTTGTCTCAAAAACAGGGCCTCAATTTAAAGAAATAAATAAAATTAAGAAAAAAAAAATTCGAGTAAAACACTTATTTTCTTTTACTACTCGCATTACATGAAGTTTTAAAATATTATGTCAAGCTTTGTTAAAAAAAGTAAACATTATCAGGTTTGTTTTTTAAAATAAAAAAAGAAAACCTTACAATCGCCATCTTTGAATTGAATTACACAACTAAGTGAAACCTTACAACTGCCATCTTTGAATTGAATTACACAACTAAGTGAAACCTTACAACTGCTATCTTTGAATTGAATTACAGAACTAAGTGAAACCTTACAACTGCTATCTTTGAATTGAATTACAGAACTAAGTGAGACCTTACAACTGCCATCTTTGAATTGAATTACAGAACTAAGTGAGACCTTACAACTGCCATCTTTGAATTGAATTACACAACTAAGTGAATTGACCTTACAACTGCCATCTTTGAATTGAATTACACAACTAAGTAAAACCTTACAACTGCTATCTTTGAATTGAATTACAGAACTAAGTGAGACCTTACAACTGCCATCTTTGAATTGAATTACAGAACTAAGTGAGACCTTACAACTGCCATCTTTGAATTGAATTACACAACTAAGTGAAACCTTACAACTGCCATCTTTGAATTGAATTACAGAACTAAGTGAGACCTTACAACTGCCATCTTTGAATTGAATTACAGAACTAAGTGAGACCTTACAACTGCCATCTTTGAATTGAATTACACAACTAAGTGAAACCTTACAACTTATCTTTGAATTGAATTACAGAACTAAGTGAGACCTTACACAACTGCCATCTTTGAATTGAATTACACAGAACTAAGTGAGACCTTTACAACTGCCATCTTGAACCTTGAATTAATTACAGAACTAAGTGAGACCTTACAACTAAGAATTGAATTACACAACTTGAAACCTTACAACTGCTATCTTTGAATTGAATTACAGAACTAAGTGAGACCTTACAACTGCCATCTTTGAATTGAATTACAGAACTAAGTGAGAACAACTTACAAACTGCTATCTTTGAATTGAATTACAGAACTAAGTGAGACCTTACAATCTTTGAATTGAATTACAGAACTAAGTGAGACCTTACATCTGCTATCTTTGAATTGAATTACAGAACTAAGTGAGACCTTACAACTGCCATCTTTGAATTGAATTACAGAACTAAGTGAGACCTTACAACTGCCATCTTTGAATTGAATTACAGAACTAAGTGAGACCTTACAACTGCCATCTTTGAATTGAATTACAGTGAGAACCCTTACAACTGCCATCTTTGAATTGAATTACAGAACTAAGTGAGACCTTACAACTGCCAAATTGAATTACACAACTAAGTGAAACCTTACAACTGCTATCTTTGAATTGAATTACAGAACTAAGTGAGACCTTCCAACTGCCATCTTTGAATTGAATTACACAACTAAGTGAGATAATAATTTAATCGATTCTCATATATTAGCTACTACACAAGAAAATCATCCTTCAAAGACAACTATGTATTACGTAATAAATTCAATTATTCGAATTGTCCAATATTAAAATATTCCCATTGGTGCGCTGTAAACATAGTCCGGACATATATAAAGGCGCTATACGCGAATGGATCCCATGAAGATTAACGGGGAAAGGGACGTCGGAGAGTTATTATTTATTAATTCAAAATAATGATAGTATTATTGTGCAATACGATGAAAGAGAAAAATATTTATTACGTTTTTTTTAAATTTGCATGAGCTTAGCATTTATCAAAATATAATCAGAAATATTACACATTTCTGACCGTTCTAGGCATGTTTTAAACAACCATTTAAAAAAATTGAATATCCTTAAAAAATGCTGTGAAGGTTTTTCTGTAACTTGTCGATGAGATAAATTTGAAAAATAGAACAGTGTGTGGCTTAATTTTTTTATGAACAGTCCGTAAATTTAATGTTTTTTTTTCTGTAATGCGGATTACAAATCTTTGGTTATGTTTATTTACAAAAACGCAATGATAAATGATTAAAACTACTTTTCTCCACTGTAAAAATCGTATTCGTATTTTAAATATTTTGTAAAACATACAATAGGACGGTCAGAAAAAGTAATCGTTCTGATCAGATTTTGATAAATACTATGCCTATGTAAATTTATAAAATATTTAATAAACATTTTTCGTTTTTTTTTACGAAGGAAACAAACACTTTGGGGTGTGACATTATATATTAAATGAAAAAACACAATTTGTAAAACACCACTTTTATTGAATTAATAACGATCGCTTAATAATAAGGCATAATAATATCAGTTAATAATAAGCCCTGACGAAGCTTCGGTGAAGCGAAACGTGGTTGCCGATCGTTATTAATTCAATAAAAGTGGTGTTTTACAAATTGTGTTTTTCCATTTAAAAACATTATGTTTATCGTACGGCGTAATAATACTATCATTATTTTGAATTAATAAATAATAACTCTCCGACGTCCCTCTCGCCCTTAACCATTTGCGTAATTGCATAACTGATAGGTATGTCGGATTTGTTTATAGCGGCGATAGTTTCAGTGGGGCACGTGTAGCGATGGAAATGATTGGGGATGCTGGAAATTACTGGAGATATTCAATTGGAATTTGTGCGTCTGTTTTAATATTATTTCGATGGAAACTACTTTCATACACTATCATGTGTTTATGTCGCTTACAACAGCTGTGATGTATGATGTTGTTAGTTACGTCAAAGCAAACAATAAACATCACAACACCCAGTAAAAAAAACCCTATTAAGGAATTGATCACAACTCAGAAGCTGGGCGTACTATACAGAGCCCGTAGACACTTTAATAGTACACAGCTACTGACCCCGTACAAATCGGACCACCTCTGGTCGGGAGCCCCAAAATATCTGAAGAAAACCATTGACTCTCCGGGCTATCCGTTTGATAGATTCGCCTGTCTTAACAGGCGGATTGCAATTTTTGGAGCACGTCGTCAGGTGGGAATGCTGTCCTTCCCGTATTTTAATGGAAGATACTCTGAGAAACAAGCGTCATTGATCCCTTCGGTACCAGTGCACAGTCGGGAAACACGCCATTTGCACATGGTTGACATTTGTCACATGAGAACTGGTCGCTTCTACGACTCGTTCTTATGTTCAACATCTCGGTTGTGGAATGATCTGTGTTTTTTCCCTCCTACAATATGGGTCTCTTCAAGACCCAGGTTCACTTGTTCCTATCCTCTAAAAGACCCTCCACACAGCATCCCCAAATATGATATAGGCCTTGAGGAAAATTATTTCCCTCAGGGCCTCCTCTGTGGAGTTAATGTAAAAAAAAAACTACATGAGAACAATTCCAATTGTTAATCTTCACGTCATGTTTCAAAAGGACTAGGCAGAGCGATTCGAATGAAAATCAACTCCGCATTGACGGACACTGCTTCTTTTATTTACATTTATACATTGTATCCCATAAAGTCTTTAAATATTCTCAATCTCAGAATCATCAATTTCACTAGAGATCATTAAATAAAATGTTTATATTTATTTATTTGTATATATACGCCTATGTGGCTTTTTCATAACTAACAGTGTGAACATAAGTAAAAAATAGAAATAAAAATAACAGTGGAAGACAGAGAAAATACATTTAAAAATGGACGAGCCAAGTGATGATATATATACAGAAATATGTATATATTATTATATTATTTAGGTATATACTCAACTACAAATAACATTAGTTTAAAAAAATAATATAACAAAGGTGATAAGTAAATATATTGACTGTTGGATTATTATAGTAACACAAACAATTAAAATAAACTATTTTAAAAAGAAAAGAAATGATTTGAAGATCCGACAAAAGATTTTAGACTAGAAGTGTGATTTCAATTAAAATATTGAAACATTACTAGGACTAGGGACTGATAATATTTAAACTTATGATGTTTAGCAGCAGCATGTCGTTACCTAACTATAACATAATACATAAGATAATAATAATTTTTATTTAGTAATTGGTCTAAATAATAGTAAACAGTTATAGGTTTATATACATGCAGCTAGTTACATACTACACGCAGTACATGTTTTTCGTCGACAAAACGAGTTAAATACATAATAATTAAAAATAAATCAAAAGTTTGGATAAATTCGAACACCGACTGAGTATGATTATTGTCACAATTAATATTATTCTTTAAATAATGAAATATTATAATCTTTAAGTGGTGAAAATCTACATTGCAATAACCATTAAAATCCAATCCAATCCAAAGCTCTCCAATATTTTCAATTCTGAAGCGTGTTGGGTAGAACTTAATAGCGAAATCAATAGGGTTGGGAAATTACCATACATATTGAGGAATTAGGTTTATCCGTTCTATCCGCTGAACGTAATTATTCAACAGATCTACACGATGGTTCACATAAATATGGAATTCAAAATGACATAGTATCTTAAAGCAATGTCTGTTGTCCAAAGAACATATTTTTTTTAATTAAGTGTTCAAATATCGTATCTGCTAAAATATATTTGACTTCAATTTGAGGACATTTGAAAAACTTAAAAACAAATAAAAAAAAAACCCATTAAAAAGGAACTCAAGAGAATAATATTATGGCTTTAATAAAATATATTCATACCTATAAATCGACAAATGCTGATATGTTAAATTAAAAATTATTAATTTTTATTTTTATTTATTATATTATACGATATACGACGTATGGGTCTTTACATATTTTGTTAATTACAATAGTCACACAGGTGCAAAACACATCACAGTACATAGGTAAAATAGATAGACTTCACGAACTACAATAAATAAATATTTAGTTTGTCTTAAGAACTAATGAATTACATAGTGTAAGTACCATTCAAAATAATTAGTAACAGAGGCGAATATACGAGTATATATAAAAAAAAACATACATAAAACGTAGGATGTATGCAATAATCGTGTGTTTGTATTTGTGTTCCGAGCAATTGAAAATATCTACTATGTCTGAAAAAGTATTACCTTCTGCGTGAAGTCTAGGTACAAGAGAACTTTTGAATGACTCGGTCCTGAAATTATTGTTACCATTGAATAAAATTTTCGGTCGAGTAGTTCTAGTAAAGAAATATTAAATTTAATTAAGCTGACTATATCATTTTAGAAAATAAAAGTTAGGTCAGAAACAAGTCTTCTACCTGAGAGTTTTAATACTTTTCGTTCTCTCATTGTGTGATTGTATTTTATATTTTTAATAGGTAATCGATTAAAGATGATTAAACCACAATAAACTTAAACTGATTGAGATTGGTCAGTGGGTTCTGACACAATATAGACCGCGCTTTCACGGGTCGGTCGGCCGCGTGCATTAACGGCCGTTCTTCCCAACCTTACTGAGCAACTGCTGAGCCGAAATTTTGCCTCAGCACTGTTCAAATGCACAAATTCGCCTTTCCCAACGAAATTCTCAGTGAAACTTACGATCATCTTCAGTTATCGATTTTTGTAGATTGAAGTTCTCCTCAGTAAAAGACTAGTTATAAAAAGTGTCAACAGAGTGTCAAATGACACCATAAACGTCAAATGTCATAGATATCTTTGGCCAAACGTCATTAGTTTCGCGAACTATTTTTTGTACCTATTGTGTATTGACAATTTTGAATATGGAGAGCGAAAATGATGATATTATTAATGTAATACCAATAGCGGGTATGGACAGCGAATATGAAGACAGCGACGATGAAGATATTATTGACAATTATTGATTGAAAATTGAAACACACGCACGAAAGACAAACTTCAAAAACGCCTACTTCTTTTTTCGCGGCATTATTAAAAGTCAAGCTAATACTTTATTTTTAACATATACGTTTTTAAATATAAAATGTTGGTGTTTGTATTACAATATTTAAGACAAATAATATGTATTCATAATTAATAGAAAATTAGCTCGTCTATGTTAATTTAACATTGAAAGTTTTTACTTTGATGTCATTTTATTGACTATGAACCTTTGAGGGTACAATTATATTTTCCATAGAAATGGGCGAGTTCTTCATAGACAATTTGGGAAGTTCAAAGATAAAAAATGTTTGGAGACAGTCAAATAGAGCGAATACTTAACAAAACACTTGGCTGATCGGTGGCTCAGATTGATCTTTCGAAAAATTGGGGAGAACGGCTGTAAGAGTGCGAACAATTTGGTATGTAGTATACAAATTATTTTTAAAATATTGATGTGTTTTAAATTATTATTTATTAATAATAACCAAATGGTTAATTGGCTTGGGTAGAAGGGGATCTGATAAAATATTAAATAATGTCATTTAAATTTAATCTTACCTATTATTCATAATACAGCAGATGCTAGACGAAAAACAATAATTACAAAATATTGCACCATACATAACTGGAGCATTTGGTTCCTCAGAACTACCTAGCTGGGAACTAATATCGCCTTGACAAGACATAATGACACTTGTACACATTTTAAGTATTTTCAGTTTTAATATTTCCAATACTTATCATACAATAATATGTACGAGTACTTTCTATTATGTTGTTATGCTATACATACATGCGCAATGTAATAAATAAAAATATTCAATTTTTGGATTTGTTGATTTCATACCGACCTGTGTTGGAATGGTCTTATTGTTAACCGACAAAGCTATGTATGTATGACGTCACGAGTTCCCTGCCAAATTTCGAGCGTTTCGGTGGGATTTGAAAAATTCTAACTATGATGACATTTGAAAAAAAAAACTAGTATTTAAAGTAGATGGTGAACAATATTTATAAAAAAAAACAAAAAATATTTTTAAAAATTAATTACTTATCTACATTAATCAATTTTTGTTTATGTTTATACTTTGTGTATTCTTACATTATTGTGTTCTGTGTTTATCATTTGTCTATACTTGACATTATTATTTTTTAGTATTCTATACATTCCCGATGAGGAAAGTATCGCTTTCGAAATATGTTCGTATAAAGTGGTGAATAAAAATAAATTTTTAATTGATTTATTTAATAATAAAATAGACTTATATTCCTTATCAACATAAACGACTGACTTTTGACTTATATATGTATATTTTGAATTATGTATATAGAAAGACTATCTAAAAAATAAGGTGGATATAGCAATTAATATTTTTTAATTTTGTAGAAACCAAATGTCTTTGTTTTTCATTTGGGAAAGTTAAGTTACACCAAGTAATTTTTCACGGGTAACGACTAGTATAAATTTAAAATAAATTGTGTACACTTGTAACTGCTAGTATTAGTTCAAATACCTGGTAAAGTGATAATACTGGCGTTTGAAATGATCCACTGCGTCCAGTACATGAATATGTTAAACCGTATCTTGTTTGTCACAAACCGTATCTCTGTCGGAATATAATATTGTCCACTTCCAGGATCTGGCGTCGAGGTCTGGGCGTTGAGTGGTGATGGCTCGTCCTTTGACTAACGTTAGCCAAGAGTACTCCGAGCTATCGAATGCTGAATTAGCATACATATGAGAGCATTAAGTCTATTCGTGCTATTTGGATGATGTATAACTCGTATCACTTCTGTGGATGCATCACGTGGATGGTAAATATTATTATTGGGAAATCGTATGAGAGATGGTTCATTCTTAGTTATGAGGACGTTTCAATATAACGTGATTTCTGTGGTGTAGTGGTATATGAATTTAAATTCGAGTTGTGGGTTAGATTCGAGCTGAAAGTCAACAATATTTTGAATGCGGAAAATAAAGTCTTTTTTTAAAAATAATAATAATTTAATTTTTAATTATTAATTATTTTTATTGAGATTTAAAAAAACGTCATTGTTATATTTAATCATTGAAGAAAATAATATTAACATAACCAAAATGAAACATGAAACCGGAAAAAAACACCAGAAAATAAAAGATTTCAGTCGCATCTGGGACTCGAACCCAGGACCTCTGCCTCTCCGGGGCAACCGCTTTATCAACTTAGCTAATGAGACCAGTTCAATTTATGTCATCTACGATATCATATCTCAATTCCAAGATTTGTCAAAATTATTCTCCATTTTTATGAATACAAAGTTCTTCATGAACAAACTAGACAGTGTCTCGGATGAATATCCGATTTTTTATTTAAATGAGACATCTATTGACTTTTTGCAAAAGTCTAAAGAATATATTTAATTTTTAATTATTAATTATTATTATTGAGATTTAAAAACCTCATTGTAATGTGTAATCACTGAAGAAAATAATATTATCATAACCTAAATGAAACATGAAACCGGAAAAAACAACAAGAAATAAAAATCCCAGATGCGACTGAAATCTTTTTATTTTACAAAAAAAAAATTGTGTAGTAAAATTAAAAATAAATATTCTCATTACAGTCCAAGATAAAAACAACACAAAAAAATGAACAACCTAGTTATATATAATTTTGAATAAATTTAAGAATTAACTAAATCAAATCTACGCCATGACATACTTGATACTTTCGGCTGCAGAGAGATCACTCATTAAAAGCTGTTTTTTTTAATCTGGTATTGAATAAAATTTTGTGGCTTGACATTATAATTTAAAGAAAAAAATCTTTGTTTAAGTCACATTATTATTTTCAATACTCTGTTAACTTATTTCTATTAAATGTGTGGTTAGTATTAAGGGTTTGTAGTATTAATTAAGGGCTTAGGTTTTTCAGAATTTGATTCTAGAGAAATATTTATGCTTTAAGTTTGTTATATGTGGTTTTATTTTATATAAGGTTACAGGAAAAATGTATGCATTTTGTAACATTAACTATAAATTTTGGGTTTTGAATATCAAACTCCCGTTAGACAAACTATAAAAAAGAAGTTTATAGGGAAAATTTTATTTGTTTTTTTTTTTTAAATTTTGAGTAAATATATATATATTTTTTTTTTCATAATGTGAATATTACACAAGAATTCCAACTGTCCAGAGCCAGGAATACTATGGCATCGCTGAGTAGGGTATGTTGTGAGCTAAAATAGAGTGGGGGGGGTGAGAGGATAGGTGGGAAGTATCTGGCTATGGTGGCCTTTTACAAGGACAATGTTGAGAGTATCTTCCACTCTTAATTTCGTTGTGTACAGTTTTCATTGTGATTAACTAATTTTCCGTTGTTGATTAACTACTTCTTCTACCAAATTCCCAATTATCAAAAAAATTAGAATTTTTCCAATTCTCCCTTTTCTCCCCCATCTATCACCTTCCACTCAGCCGATCTCCTCGGAACACTTCCCAACTCCCGTTAATCATCTCAAGATCATCTCCTCTATCTTCAACTTCTTTCCACGCAACATTTGCCACGGGTTATAATTTATAAACCCACCCCCGTACCTGATTCCTATAATAATTAGGTAGTAGAAAAACTTTATGGCATAAATTACACGATTTTAGAAAATGCCAAAAGTTGGGATTTTTAGATCAGTGCTTTTGTACCGCGTCTCTGTGGAGTAACGGCAAAATAAATTTGAGAGTCTAGCTCTAGAGGGTTTGAAGCTCGAAATTAACTGAGGCTCAAAGATTTTATTTATATAATTTGTTCTATTTTGTTTTAGCTTAAAATTTATAATGAATTTAAAATTTTGTTCCTTACGTAAATATTTGCTATTTTTAAATTTTATTTTATTTAAAGACATGACAATGTTGCATTCCCATGAATTATCAATTCAACTCATTTTGGGAATATTAATTTTTACTACATAATATTAAGTTCAACAAAGTTTTCAGGGCAAATATGTAAATGAAAATATAAAAACAAAAAACAAGTATGTATATATATATATGAACAACAGAAAAATAACATAAATAAATGTACTGGCTCGAAACATACAGATACAATAGAAAAACATAACCACGTTCTACAAGAGAGAAATATACCTATATCAGAGTCTTCAAATCTTAAGGACGGCTAACAGAACAGAGTTGGTATCTATGGTTAATGGTTTTCCAAATAGCATTTTTTTAAAAATAAGATCACAGAACGTCATTTCGAGGTTTGTCCGAAGCGCACACATGTCTCGATTCCCCAGGCAACTTGTTATAGCTGGTGTGACCAATATATTCCAATGATTTCAGTTCGTATTCTGTAGAGCGTATTTTTGATAAGTGTAGTTTTTGATATGGTCGTGTATTATGTTGCTGAACGTCTCGATTAAAGTTAAGCTTTAAATTGGTGTGAGTATGGCATTGAATCATATTTAAAATAGTGTGTGTTATCTCACGGCTAGGAATAATTTTAAACGGTAATAATAGTGCGTGCCGGTAATAATCTTTAACGGGTGTATCCCACGGCAAGACAAAAATGTTAGGCAGGGCCATATTTTGAATTATCTGTACCTCAGATATAATTTTCTTTGTAGCGAAATCCCTGATACTCGAAAGATAGACAGGGTGGGAATGAATCTTAGTAGTACACAGATCGTAAAATAGAGGTTGAAAGCAATCCACGTAATCTGTATATAACAGCGGTCACTGGAGAAATCTTTGATTTCACATGGTCAATATGATGTTCCCATGTGAGCCGTGAGACAATCAGAAGGGCCAGATATTTTGCGAAATCTGCTTTTTAACGTTTATTACAATAACGATTCTGATGATTTTATGGTAGGTAGATGGTCTAAATCTCGAAAACCCAAATCCCGAATGACGTTCCGAGAATCATTTGCTGAAACTCTTCTAATTATGTGTACCTTTCTCCGCTGTCAAAAAAATGAGGACTCGTTAACTCAAGCCAGCGCCTTGAAATTTTTGGTACCAGTCTAAATTATTTTTGTTAGGCTTTACGAAAATAACTTTTGAAGAATATTTAATAATTTATCCAACATCATGAACTTCACCAAAAAATTGATCAGGCTTTGACTTGAGTGTTTTCTCAAATGAATATTTTTGTCCCACTCTTGTGATTGCTGCATACATGTATTATGTGTGTGCTATTATTTTTTTTAGCTTTTGTTTATCTCATTTCTTGTTTTGTATTTTGTGTGATTGTACTTTTGTCCGTTAATATAAAAATAAATAATAGCCGACATACCAACATTCGGACCCGTTGGCTATTCGAGATTATGGCTTCGGGGATATTGGCTTTTGAAATATTATTCTGAATCCTTTTAATAATACCTACGATTAAAACACTTTTTTGCAAGTTTATTTTCGACCAGAGCCATTTTTATAGGACTTTGTTACTGGGTATATCGGAATGCATTAAACGTTTTTGAAAAAAGAATTCTGAAATAAAACATTTGGGGATGCTGTGTGGAGGGTCTTTTAGAGGATAGGAGGGAGTGAATCTGGGTATTGAAGAGACCTCTCTTGTAGGAGGGAGGAAATACAGAGGCCGGCAGATTATTCGACAGCTGAGCTGTTGAACACAAGAACGTATCGTAGTAGCGACCCGTTCTCATATGACAAATGTCAACCATGTGCAAATATTGGGCGCGCCTTGGCGTGTTTCCCGACTGTGCACCGGTGCCGAAGGGATCAATGACTCCAGTTCCTCAGAGCATCTTCTATTAAAATACGGGTAGAACAAGGAAAGCATTCCCACCTGATGTCTGTGCTCCAAAGATTGCAATCCGTTCGTAAAGATAGGCCAATCTATTATTCGGATCGCCCGTTTCTGCAGAGTCAATGGTTTTTTCGGATATTTTGGGGCTCCCGATCAGAGGTGGCTGCCAAATTTTACAGTGGGCGCAATTTGAAATTAAATATATATATATATATATATATATATATATATATATATATATATATATATATATATATATATACCGTTTTTTCTTTCCATATGTATTTTCGTATAGTTACTGTAAAATTTACTAAACACCATATGTAATTATGTATATTTTGGTTCATAATAATAAAAAAAATATTGTTTCTATTTTCAAAAGTCGTCTCTTTTTCATTTACAGGTAAATACAGAGATTTATTCGGTGTCCTTCTCTGCACAACCCGTCGTGGAGCGGGTAGTTGGTATGTATATTATTATAGATTCCTTTATGCAGTACCTACTCTGAAGACACAAACATAATAGATCTTCACTGGGTCAACAATCCGCAGCAACCATTAAAAAATTAAATAATATTTTCACGTTTTAATTACGCACCACTACTGAATGCGTAACCTTTTTTTTTGACAAGGGTGGCTAATTCCCCGGAACGTTATTCCACCCCCACCCGCGGCAGAGTAAATCTACCTGATAAACTCTTTTAATGACGTGGCGATTATTATCAGAGCTTTAAGGGTTGTTTGCTCCCTTAACTTTCCTTTTTATTGCCATAGTTTGCGGTGCTTGCGACGTGCGGGAACTTCCCGGCTCCCTGCCCCTGCTCCAAGCTAGCGCCAGGTTCCTAGTTCCAGGGGGTGTATTGCGAGACTGGCGCTATTTTTAGATATCTTTTTGTTGTTAATGGTTTTATAACTAAATTTAAGGCTTTCATTTAATATCCCATGAAAATACTGCGACCGAAATTAAATACCTTTTTAACTATTGAAGTTATTAATAAATAAAAAGCTTTTATTGGAGATTCAAAGGGAAAAAAAAAACTGACGATCTCCGTGGCCTAGCTGTTAAGATCCTCGTGTCCGATTCCAATGGCTGTGGGGTTAATAAATAGCGTGCGCATATAATTTTGGTTTTATCTTTTACACTATTTGTTGTTTCACAAACATTTTCAGTATCGCCCTGACTAAATTTCATTAAAAATTAAAACATTACTTCAAATGACTAAATGACTTAAGGCAGCTATGAATATTAATTATGGATGCTTTATTCCGCCTCTCCGCGGGTTGGTGGAACACTTATGCGGTATTCATATTTAAAGATGCCAATCAGGTATAGAAAGTAAAATATGCACAGAATATGAATATATTTCTCAATATGAAGATGTATATAACTAACCAAATACTCGCGCGATCACAACATATAACCACCACGAAAAATTAATAGACTTTGATATTTTTCATGTTTCCTTATTAATATACAACAAAACTATTAAATTTTCTTAGGACAATATAAATTAATTTAAAACTACACTTCATTTTTCTTTAAATTTTTAATCATAGTCAATGACGGCCTCCATGGTCAAGGTGTAAGGCTTTCGACTACGAATCCCGGGGTGCGCAAGGAAATTTTATTTAAATTATTTGTGCTGTTTCACAATCAATTCATATAAAAATAACATATAATTATTTGACCACGTTCCAGAGTGGAAGATACTCTTAGTATCGCCCCGGTGAAAGACCACCATTCAGAATTGAAACGTTGCTTAAAATAGCTTTTAGCCGTGTTTGGTGACCGGATCTGAATAGCCAAGAATTTCCCCATCTTTCTCTTCCCCTTCTCCTTCCCCTCCCCAATACCTTCAGCCTCACAAGACTCCCTATTTGGGGATGCCACAGTCTAATTGGCTCCAGACGGTTGGGAGCATTTGGGAGTCTTGTGCGGCATTCAAATAAAAAAAAAATAAAAAATTTACATTTCTTGATTTCATAACTTCTCTGCACTTCTCCACATCATTTCTTCAGGTGCTTTGTATATATATTTTTTTATTATTAGTTTCACATACATCTATTACTTCAGAAGCCTATTCTTCTGTGCCCTAAATTTCAATTACCGTTATTTCATCATTATTATAAAAAATATTTTTTTCCGTGTAAACTCTGCTTACCACACACTGTTTCCAGTAGGAATGCTCTTGATTAGAGCAATACCCCTATTACATATGCACATGCTTTATAACAAAAACACCAGACAATGCTGACGGTGTTGCACCAACCAAATAAGTAGTATTGTTACATACGTTATGTTAAAGGTTCTTGTTGAATAACAAAACAACGTCTGATTTGTATAATTGTTAAAAAAAAATATATATAAAACAACATCAAAACAAATGTGTAAAAACACATATCAAAAGATTTTTAAAATGTCCATCCTATATAATTATGACTTAAGCCTCTGAATCAATTATCGCAGTATTATTGTGCCTTTATTGTATGTTTAAAACGTGACAGGGTTAAGTTGAAATGAAAATATTTACATACTATACGTAAATTTAACTATTGTATTAGATAGTTATGTATTAATAAGTGACCTTTTAGTTATATTTAGTACTAGTTGATGTGTACCCGGCCTTGCTCGGGTTATTTTTTTTTTTTAACAAAATTTAAAAAAAAAAAACTTTTCATTCGTACTAGATATTTGATAAACCTTTAATTAAAAAAAAAAAAAAATATATATATATATACATCATTCAGTTTTGATGTGTATTTTGGCCTAAAATTCAAAATTAAGTTATGTATGAAACAGGCAGCGCTGCCGTTCCTCTTAAGAAGGTACCTACTTGTGTTTTTCATTTCGAAAATATTCTACCCAAACAAATCTTCTTCCTTTGAATATATAATCTGTGGCTAACTAGAGTCGTATATATCCGGGCTAACCTCAATTCAACATGTTCAATGTTTTTTATACTAATTTTAAAACATCATAGCAACAGTTTTACATATTGGATTTCATTCAAACTACTTTCCGGTACTAATAAAAATAAACTGTGCTATTTTCAGTTAAGCGGGTTGCGTAATTTTGGAGAAAATCAAGGACAGACAGACAGACAGACAGACATTTCAATATATAGAGATTTGCTGAAGCACCATTTTACTTATAATATAATGTACATTGTGTACGTGTACAAACTGAGCATTGCAAATTCTAGAATAATACCGCGATGTGATCTGCAACGAATGCATTTCGCATCGCCAATATGGAATTCTTCAGCGTAATTAATTAGTCACGAATACTGATTCCATTGGGGGTGTAACATACCCAGAAAGCTAATCAATTTTTCTACCAATATAATTAATTACACGATGCCAAAAGACGTATAAAAAATATGTTATTAAAACCATCATCTAGAAATCCGTTCTAACGAAATTTGCGAGGGAATTTTCGCAATCAAAATCTCAAAAATATTCCTAAAACAAGCGCATCATTTATTGAGGCGACGACTTTTTTTGACTGAGGGAAGAGGCGGGATATTATAATGATATGAAAGAGGATGGTTGGGAAAATATCTGGCCATTGAGCCCGGATAAAGTTATTTATCCGGGCTCAATGGCGGGCGATGCAATGAGAAGTAAAGCAAAATCATGTGTTTTCGGTTTGAGAATTTGATGGCCTAGAAATATCGTAGACGATTTAATGAAATACTGCAAGTAGAACATACTTTTTTCTTGTGTCTTTTTATAAGCCTAAAACAATAAAGTATCAGACATTAAAAAAATGTTTAAAGCGCAAACTCTCCTACTTACGAACCTCTTTTCCTATGTTGTCCTATTGTACATTGTGGTAAATTAAGTTTTTAGAATATGACCGTAAAACATTTCAATAATTATGTCTGAGCTTTACAGAATAGAATAAAACAAGCATTTTGGTGATGGTTTTTTTCCGTAAATCGAAACATGCGGCCGATGTTAAGCGGGACTTTCAACCTTGTCGCCACCTGCATAAGGAGCGCGTGATTTCGTTGGAATTTTAGCCGGTGGATGGCCTTAAGTAACATTTCGATTTTGAATGGTGATCTTTCACACATGAGTTGCATATACAAAAATATCGAAATAATCACTAAGATGAATGGTTCCATTAGATTTTATTTCTATACATTCAGGCTATGAAGAAGTTTATTTTAAATTCAGTTACTTCTTTTGTGAACTTTGAAATAACGATCAAGAGCGCTTTTAAAGAGTAAAGTCAAATGCGTTTGTTAATTACTTAGTTAATTAGTTTACTAAGTAATTTGTTTGATGACAATGATAATATAATTACCCCATTTATGAATGGAAGACTCCATGAGATTAAAAATGGAAAATAATATTCACAAATCTTGAATTTGAGACATGATATCGATAAAGGTGACATAAATTGAACTGGTCTCATTAGCTAAGTCGGTTGAGCGTTACCCGGATAGGCAGAGGTCCTGGGTTCGAGTCCTAGATGCGACTGAAATCTTTTTATTTTCTGTCCCTTTTTCCGGTTTCGTCTTTCATTTAGGATATGTTAATGTTATTTTATTCAATGATTAAATATAATATATTTATCCTTGCACATAACCTGCCTCACTAGGCATCACAAGCCTTGATTTAAATGTCTGTGTATCTTGCGGTATCCCATAATCATCAAAAAAACTAATGAGGTTTTCAATAAAAAATGCTGGGATTTATAATTCGTATTTCAAAACCTTTTCACAACATAAAGACTCTATACTCCTTTTACGCATCGTATATCCGCCCTCACTTAGAATATTGCACACCGATATAGACACCTTTATACCAACATATTGAAAGAGTCGAAAGCATTCAACATAAATTCTTTAAGCCTGTAAATTATAAATTTAATTTACGCTTTGCAAATAATACCGAATCCTTAAAATTCCATAACTTCATCATGCTTCAAACGCGACGCTTAATATTTGATCAAATCTTGTTATTTTAATATATGGATAACGGCCTGCACTCGCCAGAGCTCCTTCACTTTCAAGTGTTATGTCACATACCATCAAGACCAACCCGACAAACCAATTTTTTTTATTTGCCCTCATACAGGACCAATCTTAGAATAAATTCTCCAATTCCCCGTATTTGTGCGCAATATAACGCACAATTTCACAATATCGACATTCTTCACAATACCCTTTCAAAACATTGAACCGATGTAATACGTACGACCACAAATTAATGCACGAGTGTAAAATGTATCGGGAGCATCTCCTGTCCCTATCCTACATTCCTCTTCCTCTCCCCCCATCCCTCTTTATCTTGTTAGCTTCATAAATAAAACGTCTGTATTTAACCACTGTTAGCACAATAAACTTTGTTGGGTTACCTTTTGTTATATTATATAATAGTTTGTATTAAAAGCTGTTTGTTTCTTACAAATACATATATAATTTAAATGGTTTTTTATCTTGTGGTATCCCTTAATTTAAATGGCTGCTTATCTTGTGGTATCACTTAATTTAAATGGCTGCTTATCTTGTGGTATCCCTTAATTTAAATGGCTGCTTATCTTGTGGTATCACTTAATTTAAATGGCTGCTTATCTTGTGGTATCCCTTAATTTAAATGGCTGCTTATCTTGTGGTATCACTTAATTTAAATGTATGTTTACATTGTGGTTTTCCCTTAATTTAAACGGCTATTTATCTTGTGGTATCTTGTGTGGTATCACATAGATTTCTTACACGTACCTAAATTAATTTGTTCTGTAATAGTTATAAAACAATATAAAATTTATTTGTTATACGTACCTTTGCCTGATGGAATAAAATAAACTATACTCGTATGGTGTGTGTTTTAAAGTTGTCTTACCCCTGATGCAAATTTGTCAAATTCGCATTCACAGCTGCATACATTATATTAGAGTGAAATTCATAAATGCAATTTGTCCCCTGGTCCTGCGCTCATTTGCAATTGATAAGCCGCTGTTGCACCCAGATTCAATCATAACGCCATTTAATCTGTTACAATATTTCATTTTGGCATTAAATCTCTTGAGTTTACAACTGCACTGGATGAAGCCAAAATTCAAAAGATGTTTCCGAAGATAACTAACTAACGTAGCATCACACCGTTTCCCCGCAGGAGTGGGGAGAAAGGACGGATCGCCAAACAACTCGATCTTGGCATACACTTCTTGCTTCAATCACTTTCATCCATCGTCTCATACATTCTCCTCTATTATTTCGACTTCTGACATGTCTAATTCACTTGATCCTGCCATGTCTTCCTAGGGCGTCCCCGGCTTCTTCTTACATTTACTTCTTCTATATTCTTGTTACACTTCTTTCTTCATTTATTCGCTTTTCATGTTCAAACCACCTAAGCGTCGCTTTCTTAATCATACTCATTACGCTTACACCAGCCTTGCATTCTTTACGAATCTCATTATGTTTCACACGATCATATATGGTTTTACCCACGCATTCGCCTCAGAGATCTCATTTCCACGGCATTCAGTCTACTTTCATCCTTCCTCTGCCAATTTTATGCCTCACTGCCATACAACAAGGTTGGTATCAGCACTCCATCGTGGACTGCTAGTTTCGCTTCTATGGACAACTTTTTTTTAGCACCAACTGTTTTCTGTCCTCCGTTAATGGAGTTTCCTGCATTCGATAACCCTACCAGTCTTTCCATCTCTCGTAAACATACTCCCAAATGTACAAACTCATAGACCTGCTTCAAGTATTCATCATTCATAACTATATTGCGCACTGTTTTCGAACTCTCTCTTTCAAACACTATGACTTTAGACTTACTTACATTCATTAGCTCATTCTTCATATATACTTCTTTCATCTTAGATACTAGGGTCTGTAGATCTTCCATACTGTAAGCAATCATCACCGCATTATAATCATACGACAGGTAACATACTTTCAGATTACTCATTTTAACGCCAAAGCTCACTTCTTTCAATTCTTGCATACAATGTTCGTTACTTCTGGTTGAATTGATCAAACATTATTAAAACTCAAAATTTATTTACCCTAGAATGAAAGCAAGGAGTAAAATTTATTCTGTCCAACTTCAAACTTATTTTTATAAACAATAATTATTAGCCTGAAACACTCATCCAAATTGAAAAAACCTTCCGAGCAAAGATAAATGACCGGCAGGATCGAAGGGTGCACCCTTCGAGTCCTGGTCAGACATTTATCTTATTCGAAGGTTTTTTCAATTTGGATGAGTGTTTCAGGCTAATAATTATTGTTTATAAAAATAATTGTTACCCTTTGCGCTATGCACAAAAATCTTGTCTTAAAAAAACTTTAGTTTATCAATTAATTCAAACTTATTCTTCACTGAAGTGCCTATTGACCGCGCTAGCTTTCAAGAAATGCTTTACTTGAGTTTTTACCTCCCTTTTCTTGTAGATAAGTTTTTTTTACTGAGGAATCATTACGTCTATGGTGGGAACTATGCAAATTTTTGCTTATTTTAAGCAATAAATGTGTTTATTTTGTGTGATCGCAAGGATTATATAGTGAGGGGGTACTATTCCGAGTTTGTTAATCATTTCTTAGAAACACATCATATCTTCAAAAAAGAAAAAAAGTTAGTTTATATACCTTCAAATATTAATAAATATTTTAACTTAAGCAAGCGCCTTAGAAACTATGGAAATAAACAAAAAAAATAATCGATTTATTTTTTTATAACTTATTGAAGTTTGTAAACCTCCTTGTAATATTTAATCATTGAAGAAGATAATATTAACACATCCCAAATGAACCACGAAACCGAAAAAAACAACAGAAAATAAAAAAGATTTCAGTCGCATCTGGGACTCGAACCCAGGACCTCTACCTATCCACAAGAGCGCCCCTGTGTGTACAGAGCACTTATAGGGTAACAATATCGCGACCCGGTTGGGCAACGTTGTGAAGCGGGTTAAGGAGGGGGTTGTAGGAAGGGATTTGATAATGCGGACATTGAAGAGGCCCGGATTAAATGTTGAAGGAAAGACACATGCCGGCAGGTCGTTCCACATACGAGCCGTTTTACACAAAAAAACGACCCGTTCTCATGAAGCCGACATTAACCGTGAACGGATGTTCCGCTCGTGTTCGTAGAGTTTAAAGCAAGTGCAACGATCAGGAGGGGATCAACGCTGCTAGCTCCTTCGAGCAGACTCCATTGAAATATCTATAGAACAGACTCGACGTACCTATATTGCGCCTGTGCATCAGAGATGGCAGTCGGTTTGTTAACAACGGATTATACATCGGATGAACCACCCTTCTTTGCACAGAATCAAGCAGGTTTACCAAGTATTTTTGTGACTTCCAAATTCAATTGTTGGACGTACTTGAGATTTGTATAGAATTAGAAGTCGATCACTATTGAAGAATCTACTGGACCTATACAAAACGCCCAGTTTCTTGGAAACCAGATTACTTACTTTGATTGTTAAGAATATTACAATCAATTTTAACGGCTTTCTTTACCTATGAAGTTTCTAAATTATCTAATCTATCGTGTGGTTCGGAACAAAGTGTTTTATTTTATAATATTAAAAATAACTAAATAATTGCGCCACAAAAAAAACTTTTTTTTTTGGGATTTGAACCAAGGTTCATACCGCTTTGCCCTGACGGTTTTATACTTCCTGTAATTTGTAAACATTACCAATTCTCTATTTTTGTTAAGTCATCATCTAAATCAAACGCAAATGTAAAATGGCTTCGAAATATTAGATTATTACTTATGTATGCAATTATTATCGCCTACAAATACATCATGCATTCAAACGGAGTTATGGTATTACGGTTGTCGCGGGTAAAAATAAAATGAAAACAATATTCACCTAAATGAATTAAAAATTATTTTGTATTCACCACTTTATTGATATACGAGTACATATATCTACATGTTTCGAAAGCGATGATTTCTTCATCAGGAATATATAGAATACTAAAAAAATAATAATATCAACTATAGACAAATGATAAATATAGAACACAATAATGTAAGAATAGACAAATTCTAAACATAAACAAAAATTCATTAAACAAGGTAAGTAATTAATAAAAAAATATTTAAAAAAATTTGTAATATAAAACATTGAATAATAAATTTATATTAGAAACGATTTTTAAATTTTTTTTTATTAATATTAATATGAAAATAAATTCAAGAGAGCTATTTAAAAAAAAATTATGAATTAAAATTAATTCAGTATTAACAATATTTCTGATTTAAATTTTCAAATTTGTCTAATTGTAAACCGGTTCTACTTGTATGTAAAATTTTTAAACCTTTATTTAAATCAAAAGAATGATTGGTTTCTAAAATATGATTGTCAAATTGAAAATAATTGCTATTATTTAAACATCTTAGGTATTCCTCAACTCTAATACTGAAATTTCTAGAAGTCTTTCACATGTAAAAATACTTGCAATCATTACAAATTAATTTATAAACCCCCGATTTATTTAAAATACGAGTATTATCTTTATCTTTGTTATTTTAAATACATTTTTTTTTAAATTTACTATTAGTATAAAACGCTGGTTGGATAGTTTTTTTTTCCTGATGAAGAAAGCATCGCTTTCGAAACATGTAGATAGATATATGTATATTAGTAAAGTGGTGAAACGAAAATATTTCTTAAAATAATTTTTTATTGATTTATTAATAATGACGCCATAAAGTGAATATCAATCTTTTTAAGAAATTACAAAATAATCGTATATAATTTATCCTTTCGTACGAATTCATTGATTCAAACCCTTCACTAGTCTTATTGCGACACCTCAACCTACGTAAAAAATGGTATACTGAAAAGGATATTATAAAGACCCTTTTAAAAGTCCCCACAAGAACGCCAACAAAAGAAATCTTCATATCCTTTTCAGTAACTAACTAACATCCAAAATATCTAATGCTAAGAACGTTCTAATCAAGCATTTCAAAAGATCGAAAAAAACCGAAGAAAAATATTTTTCATCACACAAGAGCGAACCAAAATGACATTATGAATATTCCTAAATTTAAAACTTGTAAATATCTCTCCACTAAGCTATATAATTCACTTTCACCGACCATTAAAAAAAAGAAAAGGCAAATTATTTAAAAAATCAAAACCTAGCTCAAAGAAATCAAAGAGGAGGAGTTATCCAGCATCTTGAAAAGAACTTCGTAAGAGATTTAAAACAATCAGTTTTTAAATAAAACTTAGTCAGCCTCAGCAGAAGAATGCCTAGTGAGGAGGACTAAGAAAAAAATACAAATTGTCCAATAGGTACTAACTTTGTAAACTTAATGAAAAAATATGTATTAAAACTGAATAAAAAAAACTACTTTAAACATGAAACAGGTGATGCTTCCCAACAGTTTATTTTATGATAGAAGATGGACACTTTATATCATACATTCCTGGGAGTAAAATGTTCATGAATTATGTATTGTTTATATCAACATATTGGCAACATTCTACTATGACCTATCAATTTCATATGCATTAAAACCATTGCTCCAGTGATTTCGGAATGACTTATTATTTTTTTAAATATTACGTGTCAGGCATTTGTGAATATAGTGTGAAGAAGGTAAAAATGAAAATGATTCGACTGAAAAATGTTGATGTTCAAAGCCAAAAACCAAGTAGTTTTGTAAATATAATTTGTTCAATTATAATTTTTCGCAGATCTGCCCCCTTTAATGTTTACATTAACTAAATAAAGACGGATCTTTACATAATTTTAATCACTATGCCAATTTTATGTAAGGAACTCTAGTCCATTTAATTTTTTTTTAAAAACCTCGACTTTTTGACTGAAATAATAATCTATATAATAATTGATATAGTTAATAAGAAGCACTTTGTTTACAATTTAATTAAAAAAATATATTTTATGCTATTTTATTTCTAATGAGTTGCGTTGAGAGTACTTCACAAAATTATTAATTAAACGGTATTCTGGTCGTGTATACGTTATCAGAAAAGATGAGTTCTTGTATCTAATAAGGGAGAAAGATTCTTAATTTTATAGGTACATAATATTTAATTTGATTCTATTTATAAAATGTTTTGTATGAAATACATACGTTTGTAGGTATTTTTAAAGAAGAGTTTAATTTTATTTATTTGCTCTGATTGGTCATTAATACGACGCATTTCAATGGGGAGGTTATTGTAGTTTTTTAGGGCTTGATTAATATGATGGTTTTGCTATTGATTGGTTTTAAAAATAGGTGTTATGAATTGATTTCCATTTCCCACGAATATTATATTCTGATTTTCCTTAAGATTTTTCTCTGTACACATTTTTATTATAGAAACTTGTAAATAATATGTTTTTAATATTTAAATATCTACATGTTTCGAAAGCGGAGCTTCCCTCATCGGGGTAAATAGCGTACTAAAAAATAATGACAAGTATAGACAACTTATTAAAATGTAAACAAAAAAATGATCGTAAGTTATGAAAGCAGATAAGTAATTAAAAAAATGTAAAAAACAATAAAATTATTATGAAATATTAAATGATTAATTTGTATTCGAAATTTAAAAACAAAATATTTTTGTTATTAATATTAATTAAATTAAGAAAATAACAAGGTACAAAAATAAGGGGGCGGGGGTGACGTCAAACAATATGCGTCACACATTAACACGGAAGAAATTTACAAGGAAAGATTTTACGCGCGAACAGCCGCGTGATGTCGATTCAATGATACCCACCGTGGGTTAAATAGGATGTTTTGATGAGGTGTTCTGTTCGCTTTTAAATAACAATCCATGAATTATAAATTCTACGTAATTACACATAATAAAACTTATTTATTCAGACTCGGCGTCACTCGGAATCACTTGAGTTCCTTATTACGGAAATACATATCTATGTCTTCTATAACAAACGCGACATATTAAAAAAGAAAACAATTTAAATGGTCTATTATGCATTAATTCAATCCCTATTGCAGTATGGAATTATTGGGTGGAGAGGGGCCTATAACGCCACACTACAGCCAATAATTACAATTTAAAAAATAATCATTAAGATCATCGTTAAAAAACCTCACGACTTCCCTACTTTAGAGATATATCGGGAATTCGATGTACCATCTATTACAGAATTACGTAAGAGAAACGCCTTATATCAAACATACAAAGAATTTTTCATTAACCCTTACCACTCCTTTGTCGGGTGCCAGCCGACATCACTATTTCATTTATATAATATAACCTGTTTGTAACTGCAACATCAATAAATTAATATTTTGATATTTAAATTAGAGTTGGATGACAACAAATATTAAAAAAATAATGGAGTGGTAAGGGTTAATAAAATTCACCCCACGGACAGTATAAGCAATAGATTCAAAACAAATGGTTTTATAGTCATCCCGATGCTAAGAACGACCACAGCACAGCACCACTACTTGTATTTAGGTATAAAATGGCATTAATATATTATTATACAAAAACAAAATTAATGACACCCAAATTTTGAAATATGAATAATGTAAAAAGTGAATTGACTCCCTTAACTTGGATAATAATATATTATACCCTTAATTTATACTATTTAGCATATAATTAACTATTTGTTTTTTTTAATTATTATTTTCAAATTGTTTTGTTGATTTACGTTTGTAGTTAATTAATAAGTTTTTAATATTGTTTACATATTGAATTGTTTTTATTGTTTTATCATTACGTATGCAAATACTCCTCCCATAACAACGAGCTACTGGAACTCAACTTATGGAGAGTAGATCAATAGGACGTTAAAAAAATCGTGTCTATGATGTATTATGTTATAATTACGTAGTTTTATCTAAAAAATAAATAAAAATAAGATTTTAAGTTATTCGGAATCCGGTCAATGGAGAAATGCCACGAGTTATCCACTGGCGGCCGTGAGGCTGGTTGCGATTGTTCTCAGTGGAAGAATAACGTCTCTATTAAATGTATTAATTATTTACATTGCGTACTCGCTACTGTCACGATAACTCGGTGGTTAGAGCAAATAACCGAATAGCCGAAGGTCTCGATCTCAAATCCCATGAAGCAAAAACCTTTTTGGAAAAATGTTATTTTTAACACAAAACAATTGATTAATAATATCGTATCAATATTTTAAAATTTAATTACTTCCTTTGTTAGTTGGAATGAAAGCTTTCCAAGGGAAAATCTATTACATTATATCTCTATAATGGTATAATAATTCTAATATTGAATATTGGATAATCTCTCCTCATTGCGGTGGATCAAATTACATACGATATGCTTCCCCAATTCATTTCATCACCACACACAAGCTGTGGAAACTATGAAATAATTATTATATAGGAATTTCCTACTCAATCCGGAATTCAAAAGCCGGATTAGGGCGTAATGAGTGGAAGGGATTTACTGTTAGTTAGTTAGGCACAAATTCAATTATGTGCTTCTACCAATTTGGGAAACATTTTCAAGGTTATTTTGATTGAGTAATGAAATAACCTTTTGGGGATGTACGAGTTCCTGTGTTCCTGTTACACGACACATGGGGTCTATGTCATCCGTAATATTGAGAGAAAAGGAAACAACTTTATTAATCCTGTCACTATGCATAATAACTATTTAAGTGTTACTATTATATTGAGTCAATCCTCACTGTAACAAAACTGTACTACTGTTTTTTTATTTCTCAATTTGTTTAATACTTGCTGATATTTGAATAGTTTTTAAATATAATTTAAATCGATATTTGGTAATTAGACTCTAGTATCTCTATAATAAAACTATCATGCTGTTTTCATATATTTTTTAACTTTTTTTCCAACTTGTGTACATTGATCACAACATGCATGCACCTATACTTTTCTAATTTTGCGCTACATTTGTATGTTGATTGTTATGTATTGTTGTATTATATAATATTATTGAACTGAACTCCAACTGACAAGCTACTGGCAGTGGCTTAACGGGAACAAGTACGTATTAAATATTATACAATAAAAAAAAATATTCATCGATAACCCATTCAGCAGAGCGGTATTTTTGCGGAGATTTTGTATTTTTCAGAGCGGTTGTTTTGGGACCAAGAGGTTGTGGGTTTAAATGCTCACTGGGACCGGTAAAGTGTGGAATCGCGTTTGTGAGGTACCACCATTCATAACCAGAAAGTTGATTGAAATTACTTTAGCTATGTTTTCCAACTAGTAAATATTATTTCCACTTGCAAACATTATTTCCACTTCTTCTTCCCCTACCAAATAGGTACGACTCACTTATTAAGTGGATAACTAACACGCTTCCCCGTGGTAATACGCCAAGAGGATGAACTGCCATACAACTGTATTATGACACTTTTTGCTTCATTCACATTCATATATTGTTTCACCCGACTCAAGCACTTGATTTACTTAAAGCGCCCTTGAGGTGATTTTCCCACGAAAACGGCGCTATAGAAGTTATCCAATTATTATTATTATTATTACTTGATCGTGCTGTCTTCCTCAGTCATTCCCAACTTCTTCTACCATTCACTTCACGTAGGTGAGAGAGTACCATAAATATGACACCTCACAGAGCGCACCGTTATGAGGCAGGGCAAGGAGGCGGCTCTAGGAATGGTTTATTAACACTTTCTTTACGGTGCCAAATTATAACGCGATATACGGTGCGGGACTCCGAGTTTCCCCATACAAATTCGTAACAGTATTGCTTTTTAAGCCAAAAATAATAATACAATCTATCAACAGTTATTAATTATGGTTGATTATACTGCAAAATACATCTTAGGGTTATAAAATAATATTAAATATTAATCCGTTAGGAGCAACAATGTTGGCTCGGTAACCGAGTGTCTGGCACGGTAAGGGGACAGTTAATGTCTGCGTTGAAGAGGCCCGAATTAAATTTAGAAGGAAAGGCAGATGCCGAAACCTCGTTCTTTATACGACCCAACTTACATAAAATGAGTCGGCGAAACGACCCGCTCTCATGAAATCGTCATCAACTGTGCACGGTTGTTCCGCTCGCGTCTATCGAGTTTTACGCACGTGCACCGGCGCGGAGGGGATCAACGCTGCTAGTTCCTCCGACCAGGCTCCATTGAAATATCTGGTACAAATGGCTTGAGCTATATTTACTGATCAGATCTGAATAACCCAGCAGATGTCATCAAACTTTACTCTATCTTGCCTCTTACCTATTCGCCTTCCCCTTTTACTTTAGCTTTAAAATGTTAAATTTAAATGTACCATAATTCCATTGGCTGCGCGCACATGGACAATACCGTATCATACAAAAAATATCTGTAAGTATTAATATTTTTTATATAGTTGCTATGAACCCATACAAAAAACCAAAGAGCACACCAGAAACTAAGTTTGTTCAGCGTGTCAGGCCGTAAAGCCTGGAATAAACTGCCATACGATCTATTGATTAAAGACTCGACAGAATTCAGAGCAAAACTCATCTATTCGGAAAGTCATATCGATGAATAGTTCAGTTCCATATCCAATTATTAGTACCTACCTAAAGTAATTAACAGAAACATTTGAGACTTTTCATAGTCCACGACGATGTAAATGACTGTACATAATTATTATCGAAAATCTCAAATAAAATAATGTTTCAAATAAATACCTACTCGTATTTGGCCAATAATCTTCTAATAATATGATTTTTCACAAAAACGGCGCTATACAAATCATCCAATTATTATTATTATTATTATTATTATTATCAATCACAAATAGGATTTAAATATTAGCTGCAATATCACGCAATGTGCAGTGTTTTCTAATATTGTGTCCTGTGCCTGCAAAATCATATCTTCAATAGCGAAAACTTTGTAATTTAACGTTTTAATTTTCTGTATCTGTTTGTACATAAACGATAAACCCTAGCAAGTAGTATTTTCGACAAAAGTCTTCCAACTATTGTTATTAATATTATTTTATAAGAGGTCATGTAATTTTTTCCACTATTTGCAACATCATATTCACAATTTGTAACAAAACTCTTTACAGCACAAAATTACTATCGAAGATTTTTCTCAATTCAACGGTCGGTGCTCCACCGAATTATGACAGAGCTCGTTCCAGTGTGCAAGCAATCACCGCTGTTTGCTCAGTGCGGGAATATTTCCCTGCAAATACTACTCGAAAACTTCAATTGATAAAAGTTATTCATCCCGATGCGCAGTTTTATTAGGTTGTTAGTACCGGAATCCGTAAGCGTTTTACGTCACATTTCATCGAATTGGTACCATTTTTGTTGAAGCTATTGTTAATGCAAACATCTTTTTCATCCGGTATTTGCAATTCAGTTTTCGATTAAAACATTACGATACATCTTTCACAGCTTCCAGACAAAAAATATTGATTGATATTAAACATTTTTTCATGATTGAAGATAGCACATATATTTTATTTTATTCATAAAGCAAGCAATATGTCCAACACTTACATGCATTAATGTTTACATAGCAATAATAATCAATGAGTACAATTAACAACAACAAACATTATCTCATAAAAATGATAATAAGAATGAAAAAGAAGTGAAAGGTCGAAAGGTAGGTTTATAAACTAACTCCTTATTGCCACCTGTGCTGATGGTACACTGTTTTGATACTTAATAAAGGGCATCATCACATTATCAGTTTGATGTTAATGGTAAAACTTTTTTTATATTTATTAATTGTGTCATTAAAATTGTCTATTTCATTATTAGAGCAGTTTTGTAATTTCTTAGTATCCGCAGTAAAGGAGAGAAATATCTCATTTTTGTGTGATAGACTTTAATATATTAAAACAAAGTATTTTATCCTCCTTGTTGATTTTATTGTTGGTGTATTAATGTTGATTTGTGATAAAATGTTTACTGTTTCAATTGATCATAATTTTATATAAAATGAATACATGAGAAAGTTTACGTCTGACTGACAGAGATTCTAGTTTATAGTGCGAAATTCGATCATTTTACGTTCCAAATTGATCAATATTAGCAACTACGAAGTCGAAACACGAACTGGAAAAGACGTGAAAAATATAACGGTAGCAACTGGTATTCGAACCCAGGACCTCAGGATCTATCTATATGGTGTATCCCATTCAAATAAAAATCGAATAGGAATATGCGAGACAATATCTAACGATTACAAATAAATTCGGACAGAATCATGTAGTCATAAAAAATGTAGCAGTCAAAAAATATATGGGATTTAAATGAGGATGATATTGATAGTTCTCAGAAGTCGAAGTATGATACCGACAAAAATGACGGGATGGAATGGGGTAGCCGCAGCTTAGTTGGCAAGAGGTTCTGGGCTCGAATCCTAGCCGCTGACGTTATCTTTTTCTTTACTGTGTCTTTTCAGTTTCGTGTTTCGAATTGGGAGTTGTTAATAATATCTTCAATGACGAAAAACATATATTACAAAGAGGTTTATAAGCTTCAATAAGTTGTTCAAAAAAATAAATTATTTTCACGCCTATATTTTCCAAGAGATATTACACGTTGTATGTAAATAGCAAACTTAGCTGAATAAATAAGGGTTGAACTTTTTTCATTACCTGAAAGAGTCCATAGCTCGTGCCGTTGGGATGAACTGTGACCTTGTTGGTCATCCTTCCACTCTCGTTTTCCAGGATGCACACCCCTGAAACAATAAATAAAATGCTAATGTTTTTATTTGTTGATATCAAAAACTGGTTATTGTTATTTATTTTTCACAGAGAGAGATTAATTATTAATTAAATTAATAACAATAGCTTTGAGGAGTCATTATTAATAAATTAATTAAAAAAATACTTATAGTATTCACCACTTTATTAACATTCAAATGTTTCGAAAGCGATGCTTTCCTCATCAGGAATATATAGAATACATATTTAATTTGCCCCCCATTGTTCCCCATTTCCCTTTACTACCCCTAAGAGCAGAATTTTGGTATTTCTTAATGACATTTTGCAACACTCCGTTCAAGATCATATCTTCCTCTTCCTCTCCCCCTTCTTTCTTACTCTGTTTTTTTCTTTATCTTATTAGCTTCATAAATAAAACATATGCATTTAACCACTGTTAACACAAGAAACCTTGTATACGTATTTGTTTTAAAAGCTGTTTGTTTCTTACAAATAAATAAATACATAAAAATAAGAAGAAAATTACTGGGTAGGGGTAGGGGTTGAAGTATCAAATGATAACCTCAAAACTTTACTCCAAACCTTTCATATTCCCGGGAAACGCCGGTTTCTTCAGCTAGTTGTATAAAGTAGATATTTGACTGTACGTACAGCAAAACAGTTACTAAACATTAGGTCTGGAGAGGAAAAAGTTATGTAGCTTCTTCAGTATAACTGCGTCCACTATCTTGTGTTATCTTATCCATATATTTAAATTGTTCAATAAGTGAAAAATATTTCTTAAAAATTTTGAAAAAGTCGGGCGATGTTGGGTTGTATCTACCAGTCTGCAATGTAATAATCAGTTTTTCCATGAAAACTTATGAACTTTGTAACAAATACTAAATTACTATGAAAGAAAAACATGTTGCTTCTCCAAAAAAACTGATGTTAAACTTTATAAGAAAATGCTAAAATGTTCATGCCATTTTGTGGAAACCATCCCTTAGGCAGCATAATGTCGTCCACGTTACACTAACAAGTACAATGTATGCCCAACAAAAAAATTGCTATTACACAAGACGTACAAAGATTTAAAGCTTGAATAATATCAAATATACTTAATCTCATGCCTACTCATATATCACTAAAACAAACCAAAGAGAATTCACCAACAGTCATGTAATCAAACTTATTGGATAAAAACAAAAGGAGCAGATTTTTTTCGCAACCGCAATACTGAATCAAATATAATATTTTAATATTTACATTATAAATAAATATTATTTATATTTTTTTGTTGTATTTTTAATAATATTCTTTAACATAATAGATTAATCCCTTCACAATATGACTCTATCAAAATACTTGCAAACCTCAATACAGGTTCTTCTAGTGAGGTGTTCACGAAACATTGTAATATATAATAGTATCTACACGTTATTCTTTTTTGACAATATATTACAGACAATCTATATTCCAAAAGAGCTTATTTTATATTTATTTATCGACTATAAAATACATTGAAATCACTCACTGGTAATCGAGATATGCGTTTATAAATTTTATCGCATAGCTCTAAAAAACAAACTTCAATAATAACAATCTTCATCCCCCGTTCCAAATGATCTGGGTCACAAAAAATAATACTGAATATTTTGGTGGAACCCCTTGCCAAAAGTTCTGCCAACAATTGGCGAGTTTCTTTAATGATGTATGAAATTAGCGGCAACAGAAGGAGAAGTATATGACCAGGTATCTCCGCTGCGGGACCATCGCCAGGAAAGTTTTTCAATAAAGAAGAAGCACAGAAACGCAGGATTGCGGATAAAGATAAAGAAGCGATACTGGGAGAGAGTTTGTATGAGGTAGAATTGACTTCCCAGTGTCTTGGCAACGGATTTTATAATTTAATTTAAAATCTCTTCAGATAAAATTTTATGAAAGTTATCATATTTGGAAATTTGTATGGAATTGAAACGAGTTTGAAATTGTTGGATTGAGTTGAGGATTTCATATGTAGTTATTAAGTTAACCGAAAACTAACCTTCTAAAGTTTCCAATTAGATAAGCTTTAGACAAATTACAACAAACGCTAAACGCTACAAATTGCTATCCAAGAATTTTGCGTTTTCTCAAAAATTCCACAATTTCATTACAACCAGAGTGGTGTGGTCTTAAAGTACGCCTGGCCAGAGACCAAGCTTCAGAATCGGAGCGTTACTAGAAATGGCTATAAGCGGATTTAGCTACCAGATCTAAATAGTTAAAGAAGCAAACTTTCCTCTAACTCATCTCATTCCACTTAATACTTCCTTCAGTCTCACAACATAAATCATATTGTTGGTAGTTGTTCTACATCAGTTACACCGCATTACGATTCTTCCTCTGTTTCGGACTAACGATTTGAAGAACCTTGTAAAATCCATTATCAGGTTACAAATGATGTAATTGACCGGATTCGATAAAGTTATAAAGGCTTAAAGCTCCAAAAATATTTCATGGGCCATCAAAAAAAAAAAAACATGAAACCCATTAAAAACTGAGTAGAAATAATGCTGACTGGCTGAACTTAAAAAAAAGCCGTTGCTTATAAAAACGGTAATGCTCCCGAACATAATTTAAAAACCTCCCGTCATAAATTGCAGCGGGAATTTTGCATCGTCTGGTCGTGTGGCAGGCATATTATAGAGAAGCATCGACAAAACAAGCGAACTACCTTGGTCACCGAGAGGTATTGGCGGAGTTAGGACTTTAGTATGCCACTTAGAGATTAGAAGTTATTAGAACTTTATGAGTCTGTATGGACACTCGTGGGTCGCTGTGGTAAACAGTAGTTATTATGTATGGAATTTCTGCGGTGTTTATGTACTCCAGGGGACTGATTCTGAAGTGTTTACCTCGGTCATGCACTTTTCAGTTTCAGTATTGATTTTTAAATTAATTTTATTATCTTTTATACATATAAAAATCAACGTAAGTTTGTTTTTTTCTTTGTCCTAGATGTTCTCAAAAATCACCGTACCGGTTTCTCTAAAAATAGCACAGTTTGTTCTTATTAGTCCCGGGAAGATGGAAAAAGTAGTTTGAATAAAATCCAATATGTAAAACTGTTGCTATAACGTTTAAAAATTAGTATGAAAAACATTGAACCCGCCATGTTGTATTTAGGGTAGCCCATAGATATAATACTCGGTTAGCCACAGATTGCATATTCAAAAGAAGAATGTTTTTTTGGGTAGAGTATTTTCAAAATGTAAAACACAAGTAGGTACCTACATAGGAACTCTATTATTTAGATATGTTTTGAAAAAATAAACGTTTGGAATGAAATAAAAATTTAAAATATTTTCTTTATTTTGAGATAGTTCCTTTCGCTGTCAAATCAATTATGGCACTCAAACGACAAGCAAGAATTTACGACTTCATTACACTTTATTTAAAAATAAAATAAAACCCCGAGCAAGTCCGGGTACGCATCATTTATTATTAAATATGTCCCGGGCGGGCGGTGTGTGTTTGTTTTGTTTATAAATCTACAGTTTTCCGAGCTTTTTTGACCTTCGAAACAAGAGGGAGGTCACTGTCTACGTGAGTTTACGAAAAAACACCCCTTTCCCCCTTTCACACCCTTTAAAGCATAATTTTGGTACTTTTTGATGAAAATTTGCACACTTGACTTGAAAAACATACTGGGTAGGGGTAGGGGTAGGGGTAGGGGTAGTGGTAGTGGTAGTGGTAGGGTAGGGGTAGGGGTAGGTGTAGCACATCACAACCTTAAAACTTTACTCCAAACCATTTTTAACCCCGAGCAACACCGGGTACTCCTTCTAGTCTACTTATAAATAAGCATATGGAAAAAGGGAGTAAGTTTATACACCTACTTAATATGTTTACGAACTTTCACTTCTACTTCATTTTTATTATCATTTTAGCGAGGTAATGTTTTTTGTTGTCTATTGTACTTATTAATTATTATTGCAACGTAAACATTCATGTATGTAAGTTTTGGACATATTGTTATTGCCTGTTTTAAGTACTAAAATAAAAAAAATAAAACAAAATAAAAAAATAAAAATAAAAAACAGTATATTTCTATATTATTATTTAATAGAAATGCTAAACCGTTTCTTTAATTAACATTTTTAATCTATTAATTAACATTTTTATTATATTGTTATTATTAACATATTTATCCTTTAAGGGGTAACACCACTCTAGAATTTTCCAAAAATCGATTTTTTTTTTTTTCGCTTAAAAGGTGCCTAAGGGTCTTAAGAATAAGACACAACATCATTTATAAGGTGTACAATCGTTGAAGTGCCTGAATTTTGATCCCGACCGTAGCTACCTGCTGCGCGCTCGGAGCAGGTATAAGACTCGGCGCGACGCGCCATTTGGGACGCTTGTAGTATAGTTCAATCTTCAGTGTTGGTGTAACCATTGAACTGTTTGCACGACACGTGGGTTTTTTCGCTTCATTTCGTTAAATATTGTGGTTTTTTGTCGCTATTTTTTGAGTGTACTAATAAAAATTTGCATCATGAGTGGCGGTGAAGTGAATCGTATTCGAAAAGGCTCAAAACTTAGCAGTGGGCATGAAAAAAGACGAAAATCATCAAGTAGGCGACCGTTGAACCGATTCGAATTGGAGACGATACGTCGAAACCACGACTCAATCGAAAAAATGCGGAACGGCATTTGGGGGACTCTTTATCATAAGATGTCAACGGACGAAAACCCGCAGCACGAACAATGTCCGCCCGGTGAAGATTCGTGGTGCTCGTGGCAACGAATGAATGCGACCAATACATTGGAAAATCATCATCATAAAACACCACTTTCCGAATATATATATGAAGCAATAAAACCAATATATGAAGAATTAAGCAGTGATGATCTTCTCACTCGGTGTATCGGTGGCTACACACAAAATAGCAACGAGTCCTTCAACGCAACAGTGTGGGCGATGGCTCCTAAATCAAGGTCTAGTGGTAAGACAATTCTGGATATCGTCACACATATTGGTATTTGTGTATACAATGACGGAATTATCTCAATTATGGAAATTATGCAAACACTCGGAATCAAAATCGGACCAAATTGCTACAATTTCTGCAGCGAAGCTGACGAACACCGCGTATCAGTGGCTGAAACGAGACTGACTGACGCAGCAAAATTGGCTAGGCAGGCTGCCAGATCGACTAGAAAGGACGAAGAACAAGAGAATACCAATTTAGAAGGTCAATTATATGGGGCAGGCATCGCAGATTAAAGGTATAAACAAATTTCTATGATTTTTTTATAAGGAAAACTTTAAACGGGTTTTTCTCAAAACTACTTTTTTCGACACGGTCGGAAACATAAATCGCTCAATTCTTTACCGATCGACTCGAAATTTTGACAGTATCTTTCAAACAAGATTATCCGGAAAAAGACGTAGGGATTTTTTTTATGTTGCATATTTCATTTGTTATAAACATTTTTAGTGCATATTTTTAGGCAAAAAAAAACAAATTTTTTTTCAAATGTCCACCGTTTCTTAAAAAAAGTGATTAAAAAAAAATCCCTACGTCTTACTCGAGGTTTTTGTATGTGAAATTGAAAATTTTTTGGGTTTTTGTTCCAGAGTCACAATTGGAGGAGAAACTTTTCCGACCGCGGAGCTCTACATTGATGGTGGGTGTTCAGTCAACCACCTGCTCAGCCGCCATTATGTTTTAGATTGCCATAAAAAAATTTATATACGTACTTTAATGTATAGGCAATAAAGAACTTTACACATAATTTTCATTTTTTTCGTTGTTTTCCCGGAAAAAAATCTTGAAATTAGGTCATTTTTCGACCTCCTAGAGTGGTGTTACCCCTTAAGCAGAGTTTATCAATTATTAAATTGATATATCCTGGAAACAAAACTGTTTTTGTTTATCGACTTACTGGTAAAAGATTGTATTAAATGCAGAGATTTTAAATTATTATACAACTGCAGAAAAGAATACCGCATACCTTAAAACCGCTTGTGGTTTCCTCCAGTTTTTTTTATTATTACGACTTGCGCAATGTCGAAAAGCGAGAAACAGCTTTCAAAATAATGCATTATTCCTGGACATTACGAGTTTTTGCAGAGGAGACGGCCACTGGCTACCTGGCCTTGTTCAACTACTGTCGTTTAATCTTCAATACGCAGAGGAATCAATACTTCGCAAGTGAAATTTGTCAATGTTTCAACAGCTAGTGAGACTATAGTACCACGGAATGCTAAGAGGCAAGGGAGGGAAAAAGAAGGTTACGAGGTTACTGGTTATTCGAAAATATTAAATAACATAATTTCGGTCGTGATGTGAGTATTCCAAAAATCGAGTCAATTATTAAAAAACTTAATTTCGGATTTATTTTAAAATTTATAAAATACGTAAATCTTATTTAAATGGGTTAATAAATAGCTGGTGGTGAAATGGTGGGCATTGTTGCCTTCCAAGCAGGTGATCGGAGTTCGCTTCTTGGTCATGGTAAAATATATTATACGCATTTAAAAAAAAAACTTCTCAATTTTTTTAAACATTATATCCCATAAATAACCATTAAAACATTCATTCTGGAATGCTCTGTCTCATCGGGACTAGATTAAAGTGCTAATCGTGATATTAATTAATTGATTACATAGACAATCATGGTATCTCAGTATCGCCCCGGTGATTGCCCATCATTCAGAAACAAAACGTTGCTTGATTTAACTTTAGCAATGTTTGGTGACCAGATCTGAATAACCGGGTACTTTCCAACCATCATATTTTTTTTATGTGACACCTCACAAGAGCGCCCATATCTGCACGCAGCATTTACAGGGAAACTATGTCGCTACCCGGTTGGGAAACGTTGTGAGGCGGGTTAAGGAGGGGGTTGTATGAAGGGATTTCTTAATGCGGGCCTTGAACAGGCCCGGATTAAATGTATGAAAAAGGAGAGATGTCAGTAGCTCGTTCTAAATACGAGCCGATTTACTCAAAAACGAATCGATAAAACGTTCCGATCTCATGAAACCAACATCAATCGACATTACTAATTAAAATTCAATCTAAAACTGTCTATTTTAATCAGAATATAAGTTATTTAGTGTAAAATGGTATTTAAAGGTCCAATGCGAGAAAATAATTTGTTTTCAACGGTTACTTAGTCATAATTTCACGAATAATGCACTGACTCCTGCAAACCAAATACTGTTTACACATAGGTTCTTCACATATGGAACAATGTTGATTGGTGTGGGGGACTTTATAAAAAATCAACTGGTAAATTAAACACGCATAAAAATAAACAGGGGTAGTTAATATTTTGGTTTGGTTTTTTTAAACAAACACGTTCCTCCTTTAAAATCATAGCCAAAACGTGAAATATAGGTAACATCTTTGTTTACAACATATATACGAATCTGTGCTCGTCTATAAACCGATAAAATTCCTTAGTTACGCTGAAATACGGGCCATGTAATAGTTAGAAAGGAAAAATATTTGTATAAGCTGCTAGCGAGGATACCTATCGAGGAATGTAGATGAATAGGAACCTCTACATTAAGAGTTGTCAATCTTGGTTGATTTGTAACCCCCGCGAAACAAGTAAGGAGAGTAGTTACACCTGAATTGATTATATATATATGATGCAATGTTATTTTTGTAATATGTTTGTCTACTAGAATTAAGAACGAAATATAACTAATGAACGTGGTAAATAAAAAGGTATTAAAAACTCTGCTATGCATTATGTCATTCTCGAATCGAATATGGAAATACAGGATGGGGATCTGCGACATTTAACTACATACAGTTCGAATAAAATTAAAAAAGGAATCATAAAGACAATATAAAGTACCCATACTAAAGCTTTCTATAGAAATTTTCAAATGTTTGCCTACCAAATGTTCTATAAATATTTGCTAAAAGTATGCTGTTGAAGATCTTAAAAAATACGGAACCCCCCACTAGACCGCATATTCATGGCACTGGATCGGATCGAAATGAACAACATAACTAACTAACTAATTAACTAACAATCACATCGTTTCCCCGCAGGGGTAGGCAGAAAGGACGGACCGCCACTTCTTGCTTCATTCATATTCAAACATCGTTATACCAGACGTGACTATCAAAGTTTGTAAAACCCTCCGTTTGCATAACATCAACCAGTACATAACTCAGTAGGTGGTACGACTAGATACGAAATCAACTACTGAGTTCGTGCAGCTTCGAACGAGAGACGACTCGATACGTTTCTCGATCGAGCTGGCATGTAGTACTCTGGTCAGGCTCACACAGACGACCTGACCACAAACGAGAGAGAGAGAGAGAGGCGACTAGATACGCGTCTCTATCTTGTTTGTTATGTCTGCACAAATAATTAATTGTGCAACGCCCGACTTTAATTTTAACCTGATAGAAGCGACTAGATACGCATCCCTATCTTGTTATGTTTGCACAAAAAGAGGATTTGTGCAAACGCCCCATTTCAGTACATATTGGCTTTCGACAAGCGTAGTTCCGGGGGTTTTAGAAGAAGTGATGATAAGAGTGCACGTTATCGTTTTCTTTTCCTACGCCTCTGAACCTCGTTTTCGTCCCGAGACGCTACTGGGTGCTAACGGGACATTTCTCCGACCCCCGCCACCCCTACGGTCGCTCCCGGCGACGGTCCCGAAAACAGAGCGGGCTCTCATTGGTCGAGCTCCTCTGATCCACAAAAAACTTATCAAAATTATTGTTCTACCAAAATTGTCTGTCCTTGTAAGCGATTCCTGCGGCCGCGGTGACTGATCTAAATAAACGATCTTTTCTGATCTGTTCATTAGCACCCGCGGAATCGAGTAAACTTACTTAATTTATGTATGTACAATGCATTTTTTTGTTATTTGACGGCAAAGTATCACCTGTCCTACTTTGACCCCCATGACATACTTTGTAATAATTTTGGCTTCCTTAATAAAAAATAGGTGAAGATTGCAATAGGCTCAATTCAAGCAGAAGGTCGTGATTTACATCCTAATTTTTTGATCAAGTCGATCCAAGATTGACAGAGTCTACGGCAGCTCGCGAAATATTCACGAGTTCAAACTGCCCGATTCGCCGCACGGTATCGCACCGAAGTACTTGAACGACGAGTGCATTTCTAAAATTCAGAGTATTCTCACGGATTCAACACGCCTTCTACCTACTTCGCCTGCATCTTCACCCGGCCTGAAAACCGACCGTGACTTTCTCTTCGCCCTCACCACCTCCTTGCAAGAAATCGTTTGCCTTTTTCAAGGCATTTCCCCTTCCTTCCTACCCTGCTCTGAAGCGTCGAAGTGGCCAGCCTGATCTTCTTCTTCTAAAAACGTGCGGCAAGAGTTTACAGATCTTGTCCCGTACATGGTCCTTCTTGAGCCAGGATCTACTTCACGCCTTCACGACTACTAGTGACGTCTTCTCGCCTTCACGCCTTCAGTGACGTCTGCACGCCTTCACGCCTTCAGTGACGTCTGCACGCCTTCTCGCCTTCAGTGACGTCTGCACGCCTTCTCGCCTTCAGTGACGTCTGCACGCCTTCTCGCCTTCAGTGACGTCTGCACGCCTTCTCGCCTTCAGTGACGTCTGCACGCCTTCTCGACGTGACGTCTGCACGCCTTCTCGACTACAAGCGACGTCTGTACGTCTTCGTGCCTTGTACGTGCCGAGATGCCTGCACGTCGTAGCCGTCGAGGGGCCTCGAGCTCGGAGTCTCAGCCCGAGTCCACCGCTGTGCCCGCCGCTGTGCCCGCCGCTGTGCCCGCCGCTGTGCCCGCTGCTGTGCCCGCGGCTGTGCGCCGCCGCGCCCGCCGCTGCGATCGCCGCCGCGCCGCCTGCCGCCGCGTGGCCTGCCGCCACGTGGCTTGCCGCCGGGCCGTCTGCCGCTGCCCCACCCCCTCCTGCGCCCGCCCCTGCGCCCGACGCTGCTCCCGCCGGTGCGCTCGGCGCTGCGCTCGGCGCTGCTCTGCGCTCGGCCCTGCGCCCGGCACTGCGCTCGGCGCCGCGCTCGCGCTCGGCCCTGCGCCCGGCCCTGCGCCCGGCGCTGCGCTCGGCGCTGCGCCCACACCCACCACTGCGCAGTCCTCCGATGCCGAGAACAACTCCTCCACCACAGAGGACACCGTGAGGCAGCTACAACGGGAGATGCGCGCCTTGAGGGAGCAGCATGCCAAGCAGCTTGCCGCGCTATTGTCGGCCATGCAGCCCGCCAAGCAGGACGGACCCGCAGTTGTGCAGCCAATCCCCGAGCCGGTACGAGCACAGATGACCGACGCAGAGGCGCGTGCTGTGCGAGCCCCGGCTGAGGGGTACCCCCTCCCCGCTGCAACGTTCGGCCCCGCTGTGCTCCCTTGCCCCGCAGCGCCGGCCGGACGCTACGCCGAGCCACTGCCGTATGCCGAGCCGCTGCCGTACGCCGAGCCACGAGCCCGCGCACTCTACGCGCAGCCCTATGCAGAGCCGTCTACCTCGCAGTTGCACGCGGGGTCCCAGCCCGTCAACATCGGGCACCTGCATCCCAGCTACTCGCCGCTGTTCCCGCCGCAGCCTACCGCCGACGAGACTGCCCGGCATACCAGAGAGTGGGTCCAGCAGGGCGAGGACCCTACCGTGGCACGGATCGGCGCTATGATTGCCGAGGCGATCCGATCGACACGCGTACCAGAGAGCCCCCGCCCGTCCGTCGAGGAGGATGTCCGGATGACTGCCCTCATTGCTCGACAATCTACAGCCAAGGACCTCCCCACGTTCTCCGGGGATCCTCTCGAGTGGCCTGCCTGGATAGCGCAGTACCACCAGTCGACCAACACCTGCAGGCTGACACCCAGCGAGAACCTCATCAGACTGCAGCGCGCGCTGAAAGGCAGGGCCCGGGAGGCTGTCTACTCCCTCCTGCTGGACCCCGAACAGGTCCCAGAGATCCTGGCCACCCTCGAGACGCGGTACGGTGGCTCAGGATCCATCGCCAACCTTATGCTAAATAAGGTGAAGAAGCTGCCGCACCTGTCAGCGGAAGCTTCACTCGAGGAGATCGCCGACTTCTCTGGGACGGTCCAGAACTTGGTGGCCTCCCTGCGAGACTTGAGGACGGAGGGCTACCTCACCAACCCCGCCCTACTAGCCGACGTCACTGCCAAGATGCCCTGCACCCTGAGGATGTCTTGGCTGCTCGAGTTGCGCCAGCTAGGCCAATCCACCCCGGCCACACTATTGCAGCTCTCAATGTTCCTGCGAAGCGTCGCGAAAGTGATCCCGATTAGCGGCATGCTCGACCCGGTTCGACCGAATCGAGGGCGCCGCGAACAAGTGTTAGTGAACGCGGCGGCCGCGCCCCCGACGAGCGCGGCTACGCCCGGACCCAGGAAGCGTGCCGCGACCGACTCTGCCCACCGGTCTTCAGCCGGGAAAAGGGCGACAGTGCGAAGTGACAATTGTGCGCAGTGCAACAAGTTCCACGCCATTCGGGATTGTGCGGTATTCGCCGGGAAATCTGTCGCCCTCCGCTGGGAGACCGTGCGCGCAAGTAACCTGTGCCGAAAGTGCCTCGGTCGACACCACTCGAGGGAGTGCAAAGTGAAAGTGTGGTGCGGGGTGGGGGAGTGCCGGCATCCCCACCATCGGTTGCTCCATGAAGTGCGAAAAACGGAGCCGGTCGTGGGCGAAGTGAACTTATGACGCCGAAATACAGACGATAGCGTACTGCTGAAAATTGTGCCGGTTGTGCTTCGCGGGCCCGCAGGGAGTGAAGTGTCAGTGTTCGCGCTATTAGATGAGGGCTCTACCGTGACCCTTGTCGACGCCGAGATCGCGATGTTGACCGGTGCAAGCGGTCCGGTCCGTGCCGTACGGCTTCACGGAGCAAAGGGCATGTGCACCTCCGACGCCCGCTCCCGACGCGTGAAGCTGACCATCAGAGGCGCCGGGTTGAACACGACCTTCGCCATCACCGCGAGCACCATAGCCGAGCTGAACCTGCCGGAGCAGCAAGTGCCAGGACGACGTATCACCCCGAAGCTCTTGATCGGGCAGGACAACGCCCACCTGATTGTATCGAGAGAGGTCCGTGAGGACAACACTTCGCGCATAGTGTCGCGGACCGCTTTAGGGTGGATCGCTCACGGGGGAACAAACCCTGGCGCTGACGGCCCAGCCACTACTCTGGCCCTGCAAGCAGAGACCGCCGCGGACGCTCGCTTGAGGGAGTTGGTGAGGACAAACTTCGCCATCGACTCCCTCGGCGTTACTTCAGCAGCTCGGGTCAATGCTCAAGACGCAAGGGCACTAGCGATGATGGGAGAGACCACCCGCCCCCTCGCTACCGGGAGGTGGGAAACCGGACTCCTGTGGAAAGACCCGACAACCGTGCTACCCGACAACCTGCAGTGCGCACTCAAGCGGCTACAATCTCTCGACAAGAAGCTGGCGGCGGACCCCACCCTGGCGGCCGCGTACGCCGACAAGATGTCACAACTTGTCGCCAAAGGCTACGCCAGGAAGCTTTCAACCCACGAGGCATCATTACCTGCCCCGCGAAAGTGGTACCTTCCTCACTTCGCGGTGACAAATCCCAACAAGCCGGGGAAAATCAGAATCGTCTTTGATGCCGCCAGCCGATGCCGAGGGACGTCTCTGAATGACCAGCTGATGACCGGCCCTGACTTGCTGTCCTCACTCCTGGGGAACCTCCTTCGCTTCCGAGAGGGAAATGTGGCCATCGCTGCAGATATACAAGAGATGTTCCTGCGCATCCACATCAGGAGAGAGGACCAGCCCTCCCAGCTGTACCTTTGGAGGTCGCCTGGCACACGGGACCCAGAGACGTACCAGTTGACATCTATGATGTTCGGGGCGACGTGTTCCCCCAGCAGTGCCCAGTACGTGCGAGACAGAGTGGCCGGGCACTACGAAACCGAGCACCCCGCCGCCGCAGCAGCCGTTCGTTCCAAATTCTATATGGACGACTATTTGGACGCCGTGGATAACGTACACGAGGCTGCCGCACTGGTCCAGAGCGTGAAGGCCCTCCTTGCAAAGGGAGGGTTCAACCTGACCAACTGGGCCTCCAACAGCCCGGCCGCTATAGCATGGATTCTCCCCGGTGAACGAGCAACCGCCGCAGTGCAGATCAACAGCGGAACCACGGGGACGGAGCGCGTACTGGGACTGGTCTGGGACCCGTCGACTGACCGATTTCTTTACACCTTTCTCGACGCGGTCAGCCCCCAAGAAGCCACACGGCCTACGAAGAGGCAGCTCCTATCCATCATCATGAAAATCTTTGACCCGGTGGGTTTCGTCGCCTGCCTCACTATTCGGTCGACGATTTTACTGCAAGCCGTGTGGCGCTCGAGCATCAGCTGGGACGACCCCATCGCCCCTGAGCATGCCGAGCGATGGAGGGACTGGATGAGTCTGCTGAGGGAAAGCAGCGTGTCCATCCCGAGACGGTCACTCCGACACAAGCTGAGCAACGTTACACTGCACCTCTTCAGTGACGCGTCCGAGCAAGCCTGCTGCGCCGTCGCCTACTTCGTTGAGGAAGTGCAAAGCGCGCCGCGAGCCACCTTCATCGCAAGCAAGTGCAAGGTGGCGCCACTCAAACCGCTATCAATTCCCCGCCTCTAGCTGCAGGCCGCGCTCATGGCGGCTAGACTGGCCAAGACTATTAAATCTGAAAGTCAGGCACGAATATGCAGAACCGTCTTCTGGACCGACTCGACCACTGTGCTGTGTTGGCTACGCACCGACCCACGGACATACTCCGCCTTTGTGGCGAATCGGTTGGGCGAGATCGACGAACTCACTAACATAACTGACTGGAGGTGGGTTCCAACCAAACAAAACCCCGCTGACATCGGCACCCGAGACTTGGCACTACCCGACCTGTCCCTGCAAGGAGAATGGTTCTGCGGACCTGCTTTCATCACGAAACCCGACGAGGACTGGCCCAAAGAGCGCGCCCTCACCACGAAGCCCGATGACTCGATCCTGGAGACTAGGCCCCAATATGTCGGCCTCATATCCACGGCGGGAGAGGCCCTACCCGCTATCGAGAGGTTCTCCTCATGGTACCGCCTCATCCGCGCCACAGCATGGATACTCCGCTTCATAAGGCGTTGCCGGATGGGGTCGGGCCGACCTACCGAAGGCCCGCTACGAGCCGAGGATCTCAAGGAGGCTGAACGCAGATGGGTGATCAGGTCCCAAGAGAATGCCTTCACCCCCGATCTTCACAACATACAGCACGGCCAGGCGCTGCCCGCCGCTAGCCGCCTAAACAGCCTGACGCCTTTCCTCGGCCCAGACGGAGTCATGCGGATGCGCTCCCGTTTGCAAGCAGTAACCGGAGCCACGAGCGTAGCCAAGACTCCGATCATCCTGGATGGCGATGACCCCTATACTCGGCTGCTGATCCGACACTACCACCAGAAGGCGGACCACCAGAGCACCGAGAAGACCATCGCAGAGGTACGGGGCAGCTTCTTCGTACTGCGGCTACGTACCACTAGCAGGAAGATCGCCCACGACTGCCCAACGTGCCGAATGCGGAAGAGCAAGCCCGTCCCACCCATGATGGGAGCGCTCCCAGAAGCTCGCCTGACGCACCATGTCCGCCCGTTCACACACTGCGGACTGGACTACTTCGGCCCTATGGAGGTCACGATTGGCAGACGCCGAGAAAAGCGCTACGGGGCCATATTTACATGCCTCTCCACTCGCGCCATACACCTAGAACTGGCTGCGTCGCTGAGTGCTGACTCGGCCATCATGGCCCTGCAACGGATGGCGGCCCGCCGAGGACAACCAGCAGTGATGTACTCCGACAACGGTACCAACTTTCATGGAGCAAACAATGAAATCCGAGATGCCGTGGAGTCGCTCAGCCAAGACGCAAGGACGCAGGATACCCTAGCCATACAGGGTATCGAGTGGCGCTTTACCCCACCTCTGAGTCCCCATATGGGGGGAGCCTGGGAAAGGCTAGTACGTTCAGTGAAGCGAGCCCTAGGAGCTACACTGAAAGAAAGAGCCCCGAGAGAGGAGACACTTACGGCGCTTGCAGAAGCCGAGTTCGTGGTCAACAACCGGCCCCTGACCCACGTCTCGGTTGATCCGAGAGACGAGGAGCCCTTGACCCCCAACCACTTTCTAATGGGGTCAGCGGGAAAACGCCCTCACCTGTCACTATATGACAAAAAGGAGGAGGAGGGATGCCTCCGCCGCCAGTGGCGCATAAGCCAACAGCTAGCAGACATGTTCTGGAGGCGGTGGCTTCGTGAATACCTCCCCACCATGGCCGCCCGGCAGAAATGGCACCACCGGGCCGACCCCATCAAAGAGCACGACTTGGTGGTCATCATGGACCCCGCTCTACCCCGAAACAGCTGGCCACGCGGACGTGTAATCGAAGCTAAGCCCGCCGCTGACGGACAAGCAAGAATTGTCCGCATACAAACAGCCACCGGCATCTACGTGCGCCCAGCGGTCAAAGTCGCGGTCATACTCCCGGCACCGACGCTCGCACCAGCTTCATCACCCGCATCAGCTTCAACACCCGCATCCGCTGCAACACCCGCATCCGCTGCAACACCCGCATCCGCTGCAACACCCGCATCCGCTGCAACACCCGCATCCGCTGCGACACCCGCATCCGCTGCGACACCCGCATCCGCTGCACCACCAGTACCAGCTTTGACGCCCGCACCGACCCACGCCAGCCCAAGGGTGCCGATGAGGACCGCCCTCCGACGGCCCAGAGGGACTGGCCGGCGAGGTCACCGCCGGAGTACACGTCTTCACAGCTAGGCACAGATGTTACTGCACCGAGGGGAGAATATACCAGACGTGACTATCAAAGTTCGTAATACCCTCCGTTTGCATAAACATCAACCAGTACATAACTCAGTAGGTGGTACGACTAGATACGAAATCAACTACTGAGTTCGTGCAGTTTCGAACGAGAGACGACTCGATACGTTCTCGATCGAGCTGGCATGTAGTACTAATCAGGCTCATAACAGACGACCTGACCACAAACGAG
>JAHDVE020004228.1:0-16879 GCA_022606495.2 Halesus radiatus
ATCATATTTTTGGGTAAAGAAGTATTAATATATATATATATAAATATCTTTGATATCCAATATAAAATAAAAAAATGATCCAGCTCACCATGTCATCACCATAACTAATTTACCCATAACTATCAATTAATTATAATTCTACAAACAAAATATAACAAATTATATATAAATAAAAATAACTTAACAGATACACATCTCAACATATGAACAAATTCCTCACCACAGTTATTGCAGCTCTTGCAACCCTCGCAGTCATCTCTTCCTTCAATGAACAGTAACAACACACACATTCGTTATCAAATCCCACTCTTCATAAACATATTCTAATACAGATCCATTGGAACCATCAAGGCAGATGAATGCACCTAAGCTTTGGCTGTGGAGTGTGCCGTCGACATCGAGAAGACAGTGACTGCATGTGCTGCTGCCTTCGAGACTGGAGGATCAGACATCATTGCCGACATCAAGTGCACCAAGGATCTGCTGTCCGACAAGAAACACTGCTGGCCTTGCATCTGCTACGAAGCCAAGCAGAAGGGCTGGAAAATTATCGGTTGCTGAAAAGCTTTGATTTATAAATCGATTGATAGAGATTTCTTGTTTTCATTGTTATCTTGATAACGAAAGACTTGATTAAAAAATCTATTTTTTTTGAACAACAGACTATTCCCCTGTATTTTTTTTAATGATCGAATGTTATAGAGATATAAAATATATTTATCTATCTACATAAATATTGATTAATAAGGATTTAATTTTATTAAAAATATAATTAATAAGAGTTATTTATTAAGATTTGTAGGAAAATACAAAAACCATACACTACGAGCATTTTGTTGATAATTTTAATTTCCTCATAATTTTAAAGTTCGATATGCACGACCATGTCGACTGCAAAATAATCATATCTGTTCCTTCATTCTGAAACATTATATTTATATGTATGTTTATTTTGAGTTTATGTAGTAGTAAATATTTAAAAGATAAATGATTATTTAATTTAGATGTAGATGTATTTTGGATATGAGACAGAAATCCAGTTGAAATAATAATAATAATTAAAATTGAATGAAATAACAAACAAACAAAGATTTTGGCTGTCTCTTAAAATACTATTTTTTTTGCAATTCACATTTACAATTTCATTACTCATACTCACTCTAATAGCAATACTATTTGTTTCTCCTCAATCATATCAATATTAATATTTTTTTGTACAAAAATATTACTATTTAATTTTTTGTTTTTTTCTATTTGTTAAGATTTTAGATTTTCAGTTCACTTATCAACTTTTTGTTGTTGTTTTGGTTTTAAGAAATCAGATTTTGGATTATTATAGCTAATATTTTTAAAAAGCTTTTAACCAATTAATTATAATAGTTATCGTAAAAAAAATATATAATTCAAATAAATCAGTAATAATAATAATAATAACAAAAAAATATACCTAATTAGTAAAAAAAATAAAAAAATATCAATAATCAAATATTAATAAAAAAATAGGAGTATTAAACAACAAATCATGAAACCATTTAACCGATTAGCCATAGCACAAGAAACATGTCCAGAGCACGATAAGGAGGCGAAGGAAAGAGTTTGGTTTCCAGAAAACAGTAAATAGGTGAAATATGGGCCGAAAGAGAGATTTGAACAGCTGGTACAGATGATTTGCGACACCAAGGCACTACCGAAGTTTTAGGACCTCAAGGAGGAGTATAATATTAAAAATTTTGGAATTGAGAATCTCGCAATTTAAGATGTGCGAACTTATCATTCTGAAACCATCGAAAAGTAAAAAAAACAGATATTCTATCATAACTATTATTTTTGATTGGGGCTGCATGTTTCATTTATTTATTTTTTATCTGATATTTCTCTTTTGATTTTACTTATATAGATAAGATATTTTTGAAAGTAAATCTATAAATTTATTGAAAGTATTTATGCTATGCTGCCACGATCATCAATATATACATCATGCAATATATATGTACATATATATTATATAATGTTTGTTTAAAAATATTAGATATAAAGTGAAGAAACTGAAACGAACATGGTGTGAAAATGAGTTAAGATTATTTGTATGGATCCTCTTTCATTACGCTTCAGCGGTCAGCAAGAACATCTAGAAATTCGTAAGCCAACCAAAATACATAATCTTGAAAAAGAAGTTTCGCATATTTATTTATATCAATATAATATTAACATTTATTAAAAATATATTAATACTAAAAAACGAAACATTCCTAAAAATTATAACCTCATAGGACAATAAAAATTGGCTCGAAGTTTCACAGCTGTTCTCCAACAAAGATGTCATGGACTGCAGATTTGAGTGCATGACTCTCAACAAAGCCACCAACACCATGCTCTCTTGGGCGCCAGAAGAGTAATAGCTCCTCGCACACATCGTCAAGTAATTTACTGAATATTTATGAGAGCTAATAATTATTTGTTGTTTTTTCGATGAAATATTTTAGAAACCAATAATAATAAAATAAGTGGAATGACATCGCTAAAGAACTGTACAAGAAATCGAACGAGAAGTATTTTCGGAAACCGAAGCAATGTCGGGAGAGATGGAGAAATCATTTAGACATGACCTTCTAAAAGTAATCCAATAATAAAATAATAATATAAAAAAACCATCTGCTATTTTTTTTAATATATTTGAAAATTTCAGAGGTGAATGGAAAGGTCAATAAGATAAAATGCTTCTGGAATTAGTTCTCGAAATGGGGAAGGTCTGGTCCACTATATCGAAGTGTATGAAAAATAGAACCGAGCACGCCGTTAAGAACCGATTCAAATCGCTGTTAAAAAAATATAAGAAGTTGAGTATCCACTAACAGAAGAAGTCGAAGAAAAACAGTGATGCAAATGATAATAACAAAAAAAAGAAAAACGTCTTCGAGACGGAAAACTAAATTGTGAAGAAAATCATTAAAAGCTTAGGAGTAAAAGAAGAGAGTTCAGTTACATAAGAAGAGGACCCAAAATCAGCAGAATACGTGGTGGTTAAAAAAAAGAAGGTTCACCAAATTATTAAACTCAAAATCGCCAAGTCTCCCAGGGAGCAATAGGTGGCTATCCTCAAAAAATCAGCGTCCATCATTCAAGAAGTGTAGGAAGAAGAAGACTCGGAGGAAGCTTAAGGCGGAAAGAAACAAGTTCGAAAATTGAGGTCGCGAATTGCAAAGTAAAAGCCTCTCCAACAGAAAACAGTCAAGAACATCATAATTCCAAAATCAGACCCGACTAAATTTCAGCAGACACCAATTCAGATTTCGCGGCAATCGTTCTCCAAATCATCCAATGTATCGTCGTTCACCACTCTTTAAGCAACCCGAGGTGAAGAGGAAATGGCAGCACAGCCTAATCATTTTAGCAATACTAATTGTGGGAACAACAATAGTACTAACAACAATACCAGTATTTTAAACAGGGCTCCCCAGAGTAATTTTGTATGTTTGCCCTCCCCAAGGGATATTACCGAACATATATTCGGAGAAAGCAAGTCCTGGATATTTTCTCCGATGACCCCTCTGAACTTTGACAGAAGCAAAATGTTCAGTCACAACTACAGCCAATTTATAACAAGCAGTCCGATGGTGATTAGCCCTCCCTTCCAGCAAGCGAACTGGACTGACGCAGAGAAGAATGAATACATGTTTTGATTTGAAATTCATTATATTTTTTATTATCCACTATTTTATACAATATATGTTCCTAGTGACCAGTTTTTTAATGAAATACAGATATATAAATAATATAAGCAGCACGTTTCTTGAGAGTGAGAAAACTATCCCTATCTATATATTATTTTTATATATGTATCCATTCCTTCAGCTTTTTCCATTTGTTTATTTCTGTATTTTTTATTTTAAAAAATCCCAAAAATATATATATATATATATATTGGAACTAGGTTTTCATTAATGAACATATTCTTTTTTTTCAAAGTATTATCAGAGTCCAAAATATCTATATATATGACCAAGCTTTAGTCTAAAAAGTAGAAGAAATAATAATAGAATATATATAATATCTGTATAGAACACTAAATAGAGTATTATTATAGACATCCATTTTATTTATTATAATTATTGTTCGATTCGCCATCAGATGATTGAAAATGACCTACCAACAAAGAATATCATCCAAAAAATATCCATAGAAATTAATACTCTCAAAGATATTGATAACATCAAAGTCGAATTCAAAAACTCCAGACTCTCCAGAAAATCCTCAGAAATCTGGAGCAGCACTGATCGCAACCAAAAATCACAACCAAATATCGAGGATGCCGAATCTCTCAGTAGGCACATCAACGAAGCTGTCACTCAAACGTTGAGCAACTTTGGGGATGTGTTTCTAAATAGCTCAGTATTCTACTCCCATCCGTACATTCCAAGCATTCCGTCCAAAGACTGTTAGCCTGAACTTGAGATTATCTACAAATTAACCGCAAGTCCTCCTAACAAACCATCCTCTTACGCCACAAACCTCTAGGCAAGTCAAAGTCATTTCCACCGACTTTCATCCGTCTTCAACTCTCGAAAAGTATCTGAAGTGATAGGCCCAAAGGAGAAGAAACTTACGAAGTCCAGAGGCCCCGACAATACACACAGTTTCACTGGGTTTCCAGGGCAGTAAAATCTCCTGCAGCGCAAGGTAACAAAAAAGCTGAGAAGGACAATGTTCGAGGAATCCTCGAAAGAAGGGTTTGGAGTTTTTCAGAAAGATTCGGAATAAAATCGTGACTCTAAAGAGTTAGAATTGGAACAGGCAATCACAGCAATCAGAGAACAGAGGTATATACAAGCATTAAAAAGAAATAAAATAACAAATTACAAAATACTATATTTGTATATCCATAAATAATTTTTAAAAATAACAAATTAAATATTTTATATCAATGCGAGTTTTTAAATTCTTAGATTTAAAGTCTCTTTTGATATTTTTGTTTAATCTTTTGACTTTCTAGACTCAAATAGTTGAAGAAAACAGAACATACTTAAACCAAGTTCAAGAGCATGTCAACAGGAGGCAACACTAAAAAATAAGTACTCAAGAAAATAGACAACACCAAATTTACATTCGACTACAGTGCCCAGTAAAACAACAATCAATCTTAAGTTTCTTTTACAAATAAAAAAAATGATTTTTGTTAATTGAGTATAGATTGATCCGAATGAAACCACTCATAAAAAACAAAAATCGAATCATGAAGGAGATCTACCGCAAACCAGACGAGACTGACATTTATTCCAGCGAAAGCAACAACAACATTAATATTAGTAATAACAATGCGAAGAACAACAATAGCATGAAACCCCAGAAAGGATCAAGCAGGTTTATCCACGAACTCAACGATTTCCCAAGTAACGTCAAAGTGGTGCCACGAGACCAAGAGAACAACAACCAATTGGCTCAGAACAAGTAAACAGCCTGTTTCAAAAAACCCAAATAAAGTCAGCTCTATAATTACCACCTTATTTCTACTTTTGAGAAGCCGAATAAGAGAAACGAGATGACCACGGAAGGCAGTGAAATGAAATTTGGAGATTTATTGATTCAAAAAATGGTAAAGTCGAAGAGCGTCAAAATCAAGGTGACCAATTATCAAATGGGGGCAGACCAGACTGAGGAGGTAGTTATCTCTTAAAACCCTCATAACCCGGGAAGTCTCAAAGGTCGGCAATCGAGATAATCTGTATTGTTGGTTAGGAACAATCTGAAAGCTAACTGATTGCAACAATAAAATAACTTCTACTTTTTCTATCTATACAAATATTTGTAACATACCATAAAAATATATCTAAGAAAGGTTGAATAAAAAATAATTATTTATTCAAAGTTTCCTCCTTTTTTTATTAAAAGTAAATAAAATAATGTCGCATATTCCTATTGAGTATAAATGGAAGCTTAGGAAACATAGTTTTAATTCTTTTCATTTTCTAAAGTAATATATTTATGTGGGTTTGTTTTTTAATATGGAATTTCTAATAGAAATTGTTCTTTTTGTTAAATAAATTAACAATAAAATATAAACTTGTTATACAACATTATTATGTTTTTAGATATTTTTTTTTCATTTTCTGAGAATTATAAGTATAGTTTTCGTCAGTTGGACTTTAGTAAATATAAAGCTCTATATAGCTTAGCTATTTAGTGTTCTCAATAGACACTTTACAATCAGTAATTCAATTCTATTACAATCCCTTCTTTGTTTGATAGAAACTAACTGAGAAAACAAAGGTAACAAAAATACATTGAAGAATCATTTTTTCTTTTCAACTATCTCTTTTCCGAATGCAAACATTAACCAATATTTAGGATAGTTCTCTATAAATAATTTCTAAAACAAAAAACCCACTACACCAACCCTCACATAATTTACTTGCTATTTTTTTGAAATGAGTATTTGACCTATAATTTTATATATATTTATAAGATGAGTAATTTAAGGAAAATATTTTTTCTTCTCTGTATATTTTTTTAAAAATACTTATAATAATATTACTGGCTGATTGTTGAAAATATAATTAATAGATTTTCCTTATGTATTTCTGGACTGGAAGTTTTTATTGTGCTGCTTCGAATGACAATAAAACTAAATAACACTACATTGACTGATATTATTTTGGTAATTCAATTCATGTTATTGCTACGCATCGAGTGAAATACTAATATATCTATTAGAAAAGAAGAAGTACTTTCATATCTTTGTTTGGTGATATTTTTTTGTTGGAAAAATAAAATCTAACATCAATTGTATATTTTTAAATATATTATTATTATGTGTCATAAACGATTAACAAAATAAATTTAAAATAATAAGAGTATAAAAAATGAAAAAACAAATAATGTTATAAATTTGGGATGTTCTTGCCTAGAAATGTAAATAGGCAAAATGTAATTCAAAGCAATACGGATTGTGATGGGTTTCGTTGATCGAATATTCAATCGTTTTATATATCATTAAATTGACAAAAAAAGGTATTCGATGATGTATATAATTATAATTCTAAGTTATAATTCTTTTAAACAATAAAAATATTATAGGTTTTTTAATTGTTAAATGGATCTAAATAGGGTAAATTATATATTCTAATCGTTGCTTTTTGAAAAATAAATTGCCCCCTTTTTTATTTATTTGTTGTTAACAGAATATTTATAAAAAATACAAATCCACACTGATAATTTATAAAACTATTTAATTTATGATATGTGTATTTATTGCGTATATATACACAATTATATATATATATCAACACACATTATATATCCACACACATTATATATACACATATATATATACCTTTTTTTAACGAAATCGAGATGTAGGTATTCAAATTATTAATTATTTTGCTCATGACATATTTTTATAATTGATAACAAAACAATATATACATAGGCAAAATAATAATAATAACATCAAACATTAAATTTATAATCTATATAAATAACATTTTTTATATATTCCCTGTTTTTGATTGTCACATAACAAACTATCAACAAACAGAAAAATATAAATATTTTTTTATATGTGTATATACCTACCTATACATAACATAATTAATTTTACAAAATATCTTTTTTTATCTCATCTAATTAATTAATTAATATTATTCTTATAGGTATGTTTCTTTAAATTAAAAATAATCACCCATTTAAAATATATATTTATAAAATGCTACAAACCAAAAAAAACACATATTAAATCCTGGATTGTATAAAAAACAAAACCATAACTTTATAAATAAAATTATAGATTTATTAGTAAAAAACAAAAACAAAAAATAAATACAGAATTTATACGAAGAAAGAAATAATTTAACTAATTCGATAAATTTGCCCAACCAAATCAAACCCAACTTAAAACCATGTCATTAGAGACCATCGAAGATTCACAATCCTGTCCACAATAGAAAAACCAACCTTTACATCGAACAAACACATTCCGGAAGATCTATTCCAGTATTTCCTATGAGGTAAACAACTTTAGAAAAATAAAAACAAACCATTCTTTTTTAACCCCCCTTTTATTTCATACAGAAACGACTGAAATTAATAGAGCGAGTGTTAGAAGATGGAGAAAGGCTAAGAAAAGTAGCCAATGAGCTTGGAATCAAGCTGTCCACATCGAAATTCATTATCAAATGCTACAAAAGCGAAGGAAGAATTTTCAGAAAGAAAAGTGTTTTTGACCAAGAAATCTAAAGCCAAAGCTTTCACATCGAGACGGCGCCTGCGGTAGCGCATCCAGAGACTATCATCCAGCCGTGCGTGTTTCAGTATACAGTCCCTGAGGAGAATCTGAATGGCTACTACCCCTCAATGCAGTGCTACTACCCAATAATCCAGTATTCTCAACTAACGCCCTTAATGGTGTTTCCCACTTATTTAAACTGACCTGTCCTATTGGTGATCCTAATCGATCATTTAGTTTTGCCGATTTTGATTTTCATTCGACACCTATCGCCCATATATTTTGTTGAAATATACTGGATGTTTATTATTTGTTTATCACAATTTTTTTTCTCCTTGAAATACATAAAATAAAACAAATCAGTAAAGACGTCCAGCGTGGTTTTTTGGAAAAAATGAGTAGATTCCCCCAAATTATCGACAATGAAGTGAATAACCTCTCACAAAGCACCTCGTTTATTTTTAAATAGAGATCTACTTTTTTTTAACCTCAATATTTTTATAGTTTTGACATATTTCTTATTTTTTCCGACTTATATAAGAGTCAAAATACTATTTTTTAAAAAGTCACGCGTTTCTAATATGATTTATCGTAATGGCATCTCTATTCAATATTGAACTTGGACAAAAATATAGCTTCCAAAAAAAATAACAGCGACAGCTACACTTTTGCGTGAGGCCGACGTTTAGTTGAAAATATCGAGGACATAAATATTAAAACAGAAGCAATACATAATATAAACTATATATGAGAGTATAAAAAAAATAAGAAATAAAAAACTATATAGGGTCTATTCCAACTTCTTCAATTTAAATTGGTGAGGGGAAAATACAAACATTTAATACAGGAGTTTCAGCGAGACACCCGATGCTATTTGTTTATTCAATTCAGCTCAACAGATGGCTTGATTCTTGTTTTTAGTCATAGTACTGAAAAGAACACTCGAAAATGTTTAAATAAAAATCAAAGGAATTATAATAACCAAAACTGGAATAGCAAGTATAGGCATAATCGTATGCGTTGAACAAACAGTAAAAATCCCTGAAGGCAAGATGTTCATGAATTAATAATTTCGCCCCAGAGTGTGGAGACCCTATATTTATTGAAAAATCCTTGAGATTAAATAAATATTTTTTTTAGTATTTTAATTATAATGCAAAAAAATACATACTATATATTATTGTATAGATGGCAATATATATATACATTTATTATTATTATGCGTTATTTAATATAGGCGTTTTTCTATTTTACAAAAATAATAAAAAAAAAGGATAACACTTTATGTATATATTAGTACTATAGTAACATTTAAAAAAAAATAGTATTATAATACTTTTCTCGGCAATTATTTTTTGAAAGAGAAGCAGAATCATGAAAAGAACTTGTACATAATATTTGATTGTCGAGCTATTTTGTGAACAAATACCGTAATAGTTTTTTCTACAATAGTGAATAATGAGTTGGATAGTTGTAATTCCTTGTGTTTAAACAGAGAGTCAATACAATTAAAAGGAGCAGCTGAGTTTGTATTTCTCTGCCGTATAGTCAAAATGAGAATAGGATGACGTATTTTGGACTTAATGTATTTTCTAATAAAAATAATAAAATAACGTTTTTTATTTTATTTTGAATTATTTGTACTTTAATATTTTCACATTTGAGTTTATCAATTTTCTTCTAAAAATATTAAAATTAATCCATCTGTATTTTAAATATTCATTTTCTGAAAAATAAATTATTATTTAATATGTTCATGTTCAGATTTATGTGTTTTTTATTTTGTTGGAATTATTAACCCATTTATATAATATCGATATTTTTATAGGGAATATCCGAAGTCTATTCAGTATTACTATTACTATAGAATCAAACCTCACCCATTCTTTTTCATCAACTCGATATTCTAATAGTGTCATTTAAAAAAAGCAAGTCAATCACGTTTTGACAACTCGATATTGTTTCAAAATTGTCGAATGCATCCTTATTTTTTTATTTTTTTATTCGTCAATGAATTATCTAAGCCGTACTTTCAAAATAAATTATTATGGATTTCAAATAGTTTGGTAAATTGGCTACTGGAGGAGAACTTTGATGAAGTTTTGTTATTTATGAATTTCAAATGATTCTGACTCTGTTTCTAAAGTTAAATATTTATTATTCTAAATAAATTGATAAACAACCTTCTAAAATGATAATATTTCATCCAACATATATAAACAAAATGGTTCACTTCCACTATCTTTATTTGCAGGGGTTTGAATCATGATGATCTCTTTTGAAGTGGTTACAGCGACATTGCCTGTTGTAAATACATTGTTTTTTTTTCATCATACTTCAAAGTATTTCTAATGAAACTGACTCACCAATTGCTACTCTCTCAACTCATTTGTTTTGATATTCAAAATTTTATAAACTTATGTCTTTAGTTATCTTTCATAAAAAATCCAATTATTTCAACATGCTTTTATCTTTGACTATGTTTGGTAATGCTTCACCCATTGAGGTATAACTGATGTATACATATAAATTTAATTACATTTTTCTATCTATATATTTTTATGCATATTCACTAACTAGAAGGAAATAGATAAGGTTCATTTTGAAAACTATTTTCAGGCAGAGGCTTCATATTCACGAGTATCTGAATTTGTAGATATAAAAAACACCATTTTGATATTGTGCGTCTTGTGCTATATCCTGTTAGACACCTGATTGCATAGCTATATTTTGATGGGAATCAGCAGATGCTATATTCACCTTGATGAAGATAAAAGGTATTTTTCGATGTTAATCTGAAATAAAATATGATGGTACATTTAAAACAGAGAAGAATAAAATATAAAAAAGACTAGTTTCGAAATAAATATGATTTGCTATTGAGAACTATTGCTATTTTGGAATGATTAACTAAAATTGAGAGAACAATCGTATAAAAATGTTGTTAGTTAATAAAAATTAAATCATCCATTCACATAAATAGTAAGAATTTGTATTAGGCACACCTTGCTATATTATAGATTATCGATAGATATTCGAGTGAAAAAAATAAAGAAAAAAACAATAGTCATTTCTGGATAGAATTTTTCATCGCAATCTAAAATAACCCCAAAAGCCAATACATCACCCGACCATATACGAATTCTTGAGTTTTCTCGTAAGACTTCTTTTTCGACTTTTATGAGCGAGACCGAATGTATCTAATCATGCTCCCGACGATAAACTGCCGATTACATCTCATAATGGGGTGGGACAGCCACTCCAGCACTCCGCATTCCCCAACGATTTTGCTCAGCACCTTGACTCACATCTGACTGGGGTATCTGCACTCGTCCAGTTTGTTTTCGAGACTCGAAATCATCTCCTTGAGTTCAACCACCTCGTCTTTGAACCTATCGATCTCCTCCTCCTTCAGCTTTATTTATTCGAGGTGCTTCTTCTTGATGTCTTATTCTCTTTTCTGCTTGAGTTTGTAGTAGGAGGTGTAGCTCTCGCCATTGAGAGTGGGTCAATGGTGTGGGTCGGGGGTTGGCTGTGGCCGGGCGAGTCGAAGTCTGCCTCTGCTTGGGAAATCCTGATTCCAGGCGAAGATACCCTCTGCGATACGCCCCCAATGGCGTTGATTTTTGTTGCGAAGATTCATATATTTTCTTCAAAAATGTGGATCAGTAGTTTATCTGTATATCTGCAGATTTTTTTTAGTGCTTTGATTATGATATTTGTGATTATTATTTTTTTATATGTTTATATTTCTATGCCAATCAGCAGTACATAGTGAAATTTAACTATTATTTTATAGACTTATCTAATCATTATTAATGATTCTAATGATAAATTTATTTTATAAATTACCTCGAAATGCTCCTTCGACTCGCTATTTTATCAGAAATATTTGAGAGTAATTTTAACACCTCTCCGATTTTACCTGTCGTTCTTTTCGGGTACATTGTCTGGTGAAGCGAGTTGGCGACTCTAACAAATAATTCTCAGAGCAGGATGAAGGGGCTTTGGTGCTGTTAAATATATAATAATAATAAAAAAAAAATTAATATGAACAAATATGAAAAATAAATCAGAAGAGTTATTTTCATTTTATTTTTATTAAAGTGAAAGTGGGGTAATATGCGTCTACATTATAATCAGCAAGTAAATGTTTCGTTTATTATTTTATAATATACAAAAATAGTATAAAAACCAATTATTTTTTGTTCCCATTTTTAAAATATTTGAAATATTGGCTAAAATATTGCTTTATTCCAAGAAAATATAAAAAATGATTTCGAGGTCTAGATCTAAAAAAAGCATCACCAATAAAAATCAATATATTAATTCTCATCCTCTCTAATATTTTTAGGAAAGACTGTTGCAAACAGAAAAAGTTGTATCGAACAATACAGGTTTATTTTCAGAGTGGCAACAGAGGTTACAGAAGGTAAGAAACGAAATAACAAATGAGACACTCTTGTGGTAAGTCAAACTGAAGCGAATCCAAGCGAAAGAATAGGATTGGAAAAAACGAAGGACAGCATTGAGAAAAGAAATCGACCTGAACGAGTAAGAGATAAGCGAAATACAGGCTAAAATTAATGGATGCTTGCGAGATCTCCGAAAAATAAAGGCATAAGAGGCCAAATTGAGTTTAACTTCCTCGTCAACAACTTAAGAGGCAGAACGAATTCAAGATTTAAAAGCCCAGATCAATGATAAACTAAAAAGGTGTCAAAATTAAGAGGAGTAATTAAAAAAAAAACACGAAGCACTCTTCAAAGAACGATACCGGGAAGTGGTTTTTTTAACCTAAAAATAGAAAGAAGACTATGCAGTGCGAATGGACAAACTGTACCTTGAGGAGGCGAAAATTATGGATAAGATGGGAAAACTTTAAACCCAATGCCGGGGAGAATTGAAGAATTTGGAGCTGATGATTTAGAATTCCTTCGATATTATGGACGATTAATATCAGGAATAAGCGGATCAACAATCGTAGCCGAATCACTACAGTGAGCCGTACATCTGAATTTGTCTCCCGCAAGTGATTCGTTGCATATTTATACACATTGATAAGTTATCAAATAACTTTTTAATAACAAAATATTTTATTATAAATAATAAAATAAAACAAATCATAAAACTAGCATGATTTCTCTTCATTCAAATAAATTATTTGCTCCATTAAGTTTGCTTTTGGCATTTGTAGTATAGGCCTCGTTCAGTGAAAACACGTTCCAGAATTAGAGAGTCACTTCACCCACACCAGTCACGAATGTTCTCGCGCCATGACTCAGTTCAACATCAGGTCGAAGCAAAATTTGTCAATTCATACTCCAGGCACCTTGATATACAAGAATAAGGCCAATAACCACTGACTGCTGGAATGACGAGAAACTAGCCTTCTTATAAAAAAACAGAATTTTTCAACAGCATTAATAGTCATTACGCGATAACTATTATTCGAATATTAATCGACGAGTGTAGCTCTCTCGCTGGAACTAGGCATCGGTCAAGCATAGTAACGAAAACCCAAAGATTTAGAACTTTAAAGGACTAGCGGGCAACCCCACTGTCGCCTCCTTTGATGAAGAGCAATAATCGACATACATCCAGACATCTCCTCCGAAATAAAACAACAAAGCCAAATAATCTAACCATCCAACCTATTCTAAAAACAGGAACAGAACGATTTCTCAACAAATGTCCAATCAGAAATAAAATGAGGTTTTCCTCCACAACTTGCAGCATAAATAGCTACACGGCAATGCTGCCATCTACTACTTACCGCCCAAAGTGTACGACAACATCGAGGTGCAGAACATCATCACCGACTATATGTTCACAGGCAAGTCGGGCAGCCAAAACACCCAGCGGTAATACGTTGATCATTATTACCAAGGGAGTGGGCTATCAAGTCAAAATAGAGAGAAACATACGAACAGTAAATTTGATTCTGTTGTCTAAAATCATTTGAAGCTGACACAAAGCAGAAAGGTGAGTTTGGAAGATGTATTAAACCTGTAAAAAATGTCGAAAAACGAGCCTGATATTTATGCAGCCGGGATGATTATGGTGGGAGAATTTTTTTTTTAAATAATAATAAAATAATATTCATAATAATAAAAAAAAAATTACAACTGCGACTCCAATTGCCAAATAGGCCCTCCGCCATGAATTTTTTCGGCACTTCCTTAAAAATAATAATTTTTTAGTAATGCATCTTCCATTTTGACCAACTCTACAGTTCCATATCCTGTTCTTCCCAATAGACTATCACCAGCATAATAACGTGACCCACCCTATAAAAATGATTAATCCCGATGTCCCTTCTACGCGCAAAATAATAACTGTCAAATTCAAAATTATTAACTTTAACGGTTAAACTAATACTCAATAAAAATCATCAGAATTAATTAAGCTAAGCTAAGAGTCGAAAGAATACAGGTACAGTTGAACGAATTCAGGCTATAAACCCTCCGCGTGATATGCACTCGATAGCCAAACTCAGAGAAATTCAGAAACTTCAGCTTTATTGGAAAATATCAAGGTATAAATACCAATTCTACTGACTAAAATAGTAGCATCCAACAATAATCACATAACCACGAACCAGGAACTCACTCGCCAATCGAATGCCATCGCAGCAACTCTAGATAACACAATCACAGCATTCAAGACTCATGAAAATAAACAACAGGCTGAAACCCAAGAAGTAGTCCTGAAAATTCAGAGCCTTAGTACATAGACATCCAGCAGCATCTCCTTACTAGAACAATGAGTTGATAGCCTTTAACAATCGTTTTCACAGAACACTCTGTTGATTCACAATCATCATTCGTCGCATGATATATTTTATGCATAAGTCATCGAATATCAGAGTCAATCGATTAACGAGACCATAAGCCAGAATAAGAATATTGAAAGAACAAGTAGTCAAATTGAGGTTGCTTCAGGCAGAATACAAATCCTTGTCGAAAGTAGGAACAGCTTAGACTTGAAGGTCTAGAATAATAGTCTATCAATCGGCGGCATGAAAGAATTACTCATTTAATACAAAAACAACAAAACGATTCGACAACGAGATTCGAGAAGCTTCAGATTTAAGTCAATTCTAATAATGGATAGGTTAAAATCCAAACTTTCGACAATCTAAACTACAGACGGACTAGCTTTTAATCTTATCAGATAGACATTCTAAGTATCCAAAAGAAACTTGATAATAACAACCACCAACTTGTTCACCCCCCGTGAAGTCGAAAGTAAAGTGGTAGAGTGGCATACCAAAATTAAATATTCCATTGAAATTATCGAGTATTTGACAAAATTAAAAGCAAATTATATTCAAATTTCATGATTTCGTTAGATAATTAATTTTTTGAACTTGTAATAATAAATAAAATACAATAATTAATTGCCGATAAATATAAAGCCAACCCATTCAAACGCAAGACTACCACCAACATAGCTGATTCCAACTCAAATACTGAGCCCGATTTCCTTAGAGAGCAGTAATATTTCTAGAAGAATTTCTATAGCAAAAATATTTAGAGGCCAATCCAGAACAGATAATCTTGCATAATAATAATTGGAATTTGAATATGAAGATTTTCTTTGTGAATTACAGAGTAAATATGACGAATTTTGCCAATAAATTATTCAATATTTGAGCTATGGTTACCCGTTCCGAATCCAGAACATAAGAGATAAAGCCCTGAAATAGCCATAGAAAAGAAGCTAATAAATTTAATGACACATTTGTTTTCTGAGACGACAAGATATTAAGATATTTAAAAATATTATATTTCGTCCCCACTATCCTACAAAAAGATGAAGTCCTCAAAAAATCACATGGACCAACTCGTGTTGGCCTACGCAAAATGCATGGGTTTATCTTAACATTAAAATTTAAGTGTAACTGGTTTTACAAGAATTGCTTTAATTGCTAAGACTCGAAGTCGACAAATAATTAAAAAAATTAAGGCAAATGCTGTAAATGGACTATGTGTAAGTAAATGAACACAAAGGAAAGTAGGCAGGAAATCGATACTTATTGAATATTATTGGTCATTTTTCAAAATATTAAAGGAGTTTTTTGTCAGTTAACAAATAATAAGAAAACAACAAAAGTAATTCAGTGTTTGGAGAAGGTTCTCGCTGATTTTTAACCCTTTCCGATAACAGAGGTTAATTTATCACAAAAATTCTTGTGGAGTATCTACGATAAAAAAACATTAAACTGATCAATGGAAACCCATATAAAGCCCAAACACAAGAGGCAATTTAATGATTTTATCGAAGTATTCATTAGTATCTGAGAAAGGCAAGCAACTAACAATAGAGTACTTATTTAACAGCGTTTTTCTTCGGGCTCATGAATAAATAATGTATTATTATAATCGAAGACAGCAACATTAAACAACAAAATGTATGGCAAGATATTTATTTTAGCTGAGTGTTGAAATTCCATAGAATGAAATAAAAATAAAATAGATCAAAAAGTGAATTCTCTCTTTTAATAAGCCAAAACAAAGTCAAAAGTTGATTATCATATACTAGTGTGGGGGGGGGCCCTTGCTAACACGGGCTTTTATTTTTTATGTATATAAAAAATGATAACTCTTTATTATTTAATAATCATATGTTATAACTTATTTTACTAAACATTTAAAT
>JAHDVE020004229.1:0-38400 GCA_022606495.2 Halesus radiatus
TTTAATAAATAATCAAATATTTTTTTTAAAATAGCTATCTCTTAAATTTATTTTCATATTAATATTAATAATAATAATTTTTATTTATATTTCTAATTTAAATGTATTATTCAATGTTTTATAATTATTTCGTTATTAGCATTTTTGATCTATTACTTACCTACTTTTATTCATTTTTGTTTATGCTCATATTTTGTATATTCTTAAATTATTGTTCTACAATTTTTTTACATTTTTCTATACTTGAAATTATTTTTTAGTATTCATTTATTCGTGAAGATGATAGCATTGCTATCGAAACATGTAGAAATATTTATATATTTTAATTAAAGTGGTGTACACAAAGTGATTTTTTAATTATATAATTAGTTATTTATTTAATATTTTGGCGAACATAATACACAAACATATGCATTGATACATGCAGCCTATTTCGAACATGTTATTTGATTATAATGAAAATTCCATTGCAAATATTAAAAAAAAGTTTCATTTTTAGTGTAATAAAAGTGACACGCCATAAAAATAAGGAAAATCGACTAATAGGAATGAAAGTAGTATAAAATAATTAGGACGGGGTAATTTAAAAATCTATATGTTCAACGCTATTTTATCCGCTACCAATATTGTAGCCTTCGATTCTTCTCCTTGATAAATCTTAAATATCTAGAATAGTTTCCAAAGGTCTCTAGACATTTGGGCACCCAGCTTTTTACAGCTGACCCTTGGTTCAAAAACTGAAGCTGGAATCGTCTCAAATGACGCAAAATAATAATATATATCCTCTTCACTAAAGTTTTTTCGTATCGCCAGAATTTTCTTATAAAAAAAGATTCGAATAAAATCTCACAAAGCCGGTTTAGGAAGTTCAAAGGAAAAAGGTTTACATTATTATTATTATCAAAGGATTCCGTACTATTTTCTTGTCAAATTCAAAAGCAATTTCAAATTCACAGATAGCAATATGGGTTTTTATTTGTGCGGGTTGTTCAATTGTTCATTTTTGGGGTTCAAAGGGTAATAAGTTTTCGGTGCCTACCGGAGCCGAGTTAGTATTGGAGGAACCTTTACATTTCCGAATCTCGACGGATTTTAAAACGAAGCCGATGTTTACGTATGAATTACACAAAATGAAGTTCGATTGAAGTTTCGTAAATCAATTTCGATTTTTGACGGCCTTGAAATATGATGGCTCTAGATATAATAAGTCGGTTCATCGAATTTCATATTTTATGAGAATCTGGAAATATAAACTGTTCAAGTCAAATTTAATAATGTTATTATTAAGCTATGCAAGTATTTTAGTTTTTATTACTGTTTCGGACTTCAATTCATTTTTCAGACTGCGGTTTATCCGCATTGCGACGTCTTATTTAAAAATTCGAATCTTAATTATAGTGGCATATATTAATTAAAATGTGACCACGCCCACTCCAATAATACCTTAATCGAGCAGACGGAAATGGCTTTCTCAACTAGATTCAAAGAACATTTACATTAAATATCTAAAAAAAAAAATTAAATGAAGTCCTACGAATTAAACACAAAAACAATTAATAAACTATGCAGATTTATATGACACGTTTACTTAAAAAAACGCATATTAGTAGAAAACAATCACTTAAAACAAAACTGCAAAAATATCCTAGGAAGGGAGAAAATTGGAATATTGTAGATGCCCTGTAACCGACGTGATCGCTTGTTCGTAATAATCATGATTCTTTCTGATTTTCCGATATTATGTTATCTTCATAAATTATATTGTACCACAGCTTATTATCTCGTGTCATTGTATCTTATGTAAGATTTATAACATTTGTTTCATCTCATAGTGTTATCGACGTGATGGAACCACACGGGAATTTCCCGACTCCGCAGGAGCACAGTACCGTGTGGCAGACTTTCCTATCACTTCGATAACACATCCGACCCCGCGACAGCACGATACCGTGTTGCGGGTTTTTGACAATGCAACTAACCCCGTGGCAGCACAATACCGTGCACGGACCCCTTATTTACATGTCTGCCTCAGCAGCGCCCCTAGTGTAGAAAACTTGTATCACTTTGTAATGATATAAAAGCGAAAATTTCTGAAAATAAACCAGTCACACTCGGACGAGCAATCGTGACTCGTACCCAGTCGCATCTTGTAACCATAGAAAGTCTTTCACTTCTCCTGCCTCCCACCTGAAGGATTCCTGAACCTGCCTCAAGGACAGTCGGCCCCGTACCCCCAGAAGCATAGAAAGTGACTTGACCAGCACCCTACATGTTTACAGTCTTGTAACGACAATGGTCGCTTACATGCCCTGTCTCGCATAGCTACATCACAGCCAATAATTAGCCAATCAACAGCTGCGCGATAAAGGAGTGAAGAATTTTTCAACAGTATAAATATAATTCTCGGCCCGCTTCCGCTTTTCATCAAATTGTGGTCAACCGTGAAGTATAAAAGTATGACTACTATGCTTGACGGCTGGTCACAATTTGATTAAATTCTAAAATGGGCCGAGAATTGACGATTAACAATGGCCATTCAAATTATAATCAAAATTTCGATATTTAAAATTGAAATGTTACTGATTATATAATATACTAACCTTAATTAGGATGGAAAAAACAATTTTTAATCGGTATTTATTTCAATTTTGGAATATCTTATTGAAGCATAAGGAACCCATTGTAATATGTTTTTAATCATTGAATATAATATAATATTAATAACTGTCAAAATGAAACATGAAACTGAAAGTACACAGAAAAGGAAAAATAACAGTAGCAACTAGGACTCGAACTCAGAACCTCGTGATTAAAAAAAAAAGTATTTATTTGTACGATCAGTAGTTGTTACTTGATTGCTTTTAGGAAGAGAAAAGTTCTACCGCATTTTAAATCAAGGAGTAGAAAAAACTGTCCTTTCATGGATTTACATTCCTTCCTTCGCCATCCTTCAGAATTCGATCAAAGAATTTCTTGTATTGGAGCACCCCGCTCTTAGGGTTAACATTCTTGTACTGTAGGATCTACAGTCCTGGATACTTATAGTATCTGGTGACCTCTTCCTATGTCGTTTAATACCTTGTATCTGCTCTCGATACACATATTCAAAGTTCAAAGACTGGTTATCATTGACTTTAGGATGATCCATATCTTCAAAGTAGTAGACTATTGACTAGAAAGGTCATACGTGTACACTCCTACTTTTTTAACTGGAATTTAATCCTTTTTTATTACTGTTGAAGGTTACCGTGGTCTTGCCGTAAAGTAAATTTTATTTAATTAATATTTTCATAAGAAGCAATCACTTTGTGGTTTGACATTGTATTAAGTAAATGAAACACGTTGTTATAAACCACGAATATATTTTATTTTCATCAACCGGTTTCGCTTAACTCAAACTTCATCAGGGTAAATATAATAACTAAAAAAAATAGTATTTCATTTACTTAATTATTTAATTAAATTGTATTATTTCACATTTAATTCATATAAAATATTATACAGTATACTTGCGGCGTGTTCCAGAGTGCTAGATACTTTCAGTATCGCTCTGGTTAAAAACCACCAATCAGAATCGAATCTTTGCTTGAAATGGCTTTTTCCATGTTTGGTTACTAGATCTGAATAGCCAGGTACTTCCTCATCTTCCCTGTCTTCATCTTTTTTCCCTCCCCATACCGTTAAGCCTCTCAACATATCAGAATTTGGGATGCCATAGTCTCAATTGCTCCGGTTAGCGGGGAGCGGTTGGGATTCTTGTGCGGTATTCAAATGAAAATAAAAACTTACAGTATTTTTTAGTCGAACACACTACTCGCCCAGATGCATTGCTCGCCCACAACATGCATCATTTTTATTTTTACTTTTCGGAAAATCTCACGTTATTTTTTACGATTGAACGACCCTTCAAATTCATTTAGGTACATCGTCTAGAAAAATTATAAATGAAAATCTACTAAAATACATAATACCAGAACTTACAATATTTTGCATCAGGGAATATATTTGCTGCTTTATTGTTAAATTTTAATAAAAACAAAGCTCACGCGAGGTTGCAAAGAATATTCAGTTATATCTAAATTTTATCTTTTCGTGGGGTTTTCAGAAAAACTTTTTTTTGGGAATACTTAAATAATTTTTTTTTTAAACATTATAGACTTCAACTTTTTACCTTTGCTGTGGGTAGATTGCATTTCAATAATCTTTATTGTTTTTATATTAGACTCTGATCATAAGATTTTTTTTTTTTTAAAGATAAAATATTTATAAAGTCTTTTTACACAGCATTCATCAAAATCAATTAAAAAATTTAACTTTCCTATTCATGTTTTACAAAATATTTTAAATTGTTGAAATTCATCAAAAAATACTTTGTAGATTTTTGTTTTTAAATGCCGGGAAGAAATAAAAAACACTATCTTTAATGTTTTTTTACAAATGCGGATAATAAAATTTTGTGTAAGTTTATTAAAAAAACATACCGAGTAATTGCAATTAAATTTTTCCCACTTTTTAAATTATTTTTAATATTTTGTAAAACATACGGTCAGAAAAAGTCAAATATATATTTATTTAAATGGTTACTTCATCGTTAATTATTCCGAAATAATAAACAATCTCTTCGATAGATGTGTAATTATTTGATGGGTGTCATTATTAATAAAATTCGTAAGAAGTACTTTGTTTACACCACTGCAATGTTTAATATATAAATATGAACATGTTTCGGAAGCGAAGCTTTCCTCAGAGGGGATGCACAGTATATAAATAAATAGTCCCTCTCCGATGGACGTCCCTCTCGCCTTTAACTATTAGTGTTGCGGCCCAGCGCCAACGCGCTGGAAGCTTTAGTTTCGTAAATTGCGACGCAGCGCTATATTATTTATACGGCACTACGGACGACGAGACCTTTTTACCCATAAATTAATGTCCGCAGAAAATCAAATGAAATAAAGCAATCCAATCTCATAGCGCTCGCTGTAAAAAGGGACTACATGAACCACGGAAAACACTATTGTGAGGTAAAATAATCTTATATTTATGTATTTTCTTAATATTTTTTGTAATTATAAACCTGTAGTTTTTTTAAATAAAATTACAATATTCATAAAATTTAATTCTCTACTAAATCTATCTAAATCATTAAAATTAATTGGATTTTTTCTAAGTTATTGCATTTTTATTGAATACTTTTTTTTTTTAAATTAAAAACACAGAATATCTATATCAATTTATGTACACACTTGCAAAATAAGCATAGCACTAAAATGGTCAATACATAACACATTATGTATCCAGCAAATGATTTACATATATTGTCAAATGTTATTGAATATCAATAAACTATGTATCAACCCATCTTATTAATAAATATACAGCTGTTTTACTTTAAAATTCATTAGGTGACTAATTTATAATTTTAAAAAGCTCTAACTGGTAAAATCCAAGAGATATACTTATAATAACTAAGATAAAAATTATAGGAAAAGTGTATTTTTTAAATTCTGATTCCATGAAAACAAAATTTTATATTACATTGAAATAACATTTTCTAGGAATAAATGTAAGTACCTACGTGAAACTGGCTGAACAAGGACTGAAAAACTTAAAATAAAATTAGATTAGTCGATGTAAGTGGAATGAACAAAATTAGGACGACCGGGATGCTATGGATAAATATGTAGATCAGATGGCTTGGCAATAGGCTGTCGGGAGTTTATTTGACTGGACCGTGTATTCATTGTTCATGATAAATTGAAACGCTCCAAAACACGTGGCACAATCAAATAAACCAAAAACCTGTTTGAGTCGTATGTCTGAAAGAAAGGACCTACAAAAAAGTATTTTTAAGTAGTATGTTATATAAATGTGATTGAATCGAGGACTGCGTTAATACAAAGTTTTGGAGCGCTCTCTACACTTTGCTTACTCTTGCGAAAAAATGGCTTAATGGTTGAGCGATAAGTCAGAATTGCAAATCCAAAATTGTTTACTTGACGTGTTAACCAATTCGTATGGTTGTATATCTGAAAGTAGATAGTTTTCATCCTCCCTATCCAGATTGAATAAAAATAATGGTTTTCGTTTTCCAATTGTTGGCATCACTAGCTTTGCATACTTCTCGTTCGGGCGGTAGCCATGTTTATATTTTGAAAGGTAACTGTTATGTTTAATCTCGACTTCCACACCTTATAAATTGCTTATTTTAACGTTAGTGTTAATATAATTTTTTTTCTTTTAATTATTAAAATGTTATAGCTTTTGTATACAATGCATGGTATGTCGATTAAAGTGAAATACCTAATTTTATTTCAAAAGATAGCATCAATAACTTCTAAAGGATTGAAAAATAAACAACATCAAATTATTGCAAATAATTCTATAAGGTGCTGTCAAGCACCAAATATGTTTTATCGGTGCCAGTTTTTATGCAGGTATTTATCGCATTCAAGATACTCCAACACTATGTAATATTCAGTAAAACATGTATTATTTTTCTACGCATAATAATATAAATAACGTAAAGGCACCCAACAAAGTGTTAGCTGTCTAAGTAAATATTTTTAAAGTAAAATGGTTATCTTGTTTCTTCTACATCGATGGAAGGCATTGTGTGCCCGTGAAAATAACAGGAAAAAACACTATACCGTAGCACGAATAAACATCTATTTTTTACCACAAATTTATCATCATCCATAACCCATATTCATATCTACCATCATCCTCGTATGATTTCATGAGGCCTTCACGTTATAATCGACTTCACATAAAATACGCTCCGACGGTTTATGTTTTGCAAAATAAATAAAGCAAATGGTTCTTGTGAGAGAAATGGGTATTCTCGGAGGGAAAACAGAAAAAAAACGACGAAATTATTCAATTTCCATTCCGCGATGGTCATCGGTCACATCTCTCCATTGACAAGTCGTAACATTTTATATGCATAGGGTGGCACAAGAAAACATTAAATGTCCAGATATCTTTAAAATTCCTCCACATAAAATGTTGTATTTAGTCTGCTTCATTTTATATTTAATCTACCTTTGCATTAGTATATATATATATATATATTTTACCATATTGTCTTTGTCCTCCTCACTAGGAGATCCTGTGATTATGCGAACTAGATTTTGGATAGAGTGTTTTCAGCAACTTCTATATTTCAACATCAAGGAATGTTGAAAAGAGGTATTTTATTCAAAACTTTCTGATTTTTCTGATCAGAATTCGTCATTGTATTTATAATACGGGTTCTTAGGTGCTTCCAGGAAATCGAGTCCTGAAATTTCGTTGCAAAAACGTTAAAACTATGACATGAAATCAAAGAAAACGCATCTTCAAATTTATCCCGATAATTTTTTTTGTTTTTTTTTTTTTTTACAGTAACTCCACACAGGAGACCAAGGAGGAAATAATTTCCCTCAAGGCCTATATCATCTTTGGGGATGCTGTGTGGAGGATCTTTTAGAGGATAGGAAGGAGTGAACTTGGGTCTTGAAGAGACCCATAGGATGGAGGAAACACAGAGGCCGGCAGATCATTCCACAGCCGAGCTGTTGAACAAGAACGAGTCGTAGAAGCGACCCGTTCTCATGTGACAAATGTCAACCGTGTGCAAATGTTGGGCGCGCGTTTGGCGTGTTTCCCGACTATGCACCGGTGCCGAAGGGATCAATGACGCTAGTTCATCGGAGCATCTTCCATTAAAATACCGGTAGAACAAGGACAGCATTCCCACCCGACGTCTGTGCTCCAAAGATTGCAACCCATTTGTTAAGATAGGCGATTCTATCAAACGGACCGCCCGTTTCTGCACAGAGTCAAGGTTTTTTTTTCAGATATTTTGGGACTCCTGACCAGAGGTGGCTGCCAAATTCTACAGTGGGGCGCACTTGCGATTTGTACAGGGTCAGCAGTTGTGTACTATTAAAGTATCTGCGGGCTCTGTACAATACGCCCAGCTTCTGAGAGGCTAACTTTACTCGGGTTTCGATGGAGCCCCATACCTGAGCTGGTCACTTAAGGTTACACCAAGCATATCAATGGAGGGCTTGTTGGGAAGATTGTTTCCATTAAAGGAGACTAGATTGTCATTTCGATCCCTTTTAGACGTAATCAGACATGATTGGGTCTTTGAAACATTAAATTCGACGAAGTTATTCTTACCCCCAAGAGGAGACCCTCTCTAGGTAACCGTCCATTCTCTGCTTCAAAGCCCTCCGAGCCGTTGGAGTTTGTGTGCCCTTTGGGGGCTTGCCAACAAAAAGCAATCATGGACTGTACTGTCATCCGCGTAACAATGGATTGGTGCACATGTCAAGAGGTCATTGATGTGCAACAAAAACAATGTCGGAGACAGAACTGATCCTTGTGGGACGCCAGCATTTATTGAATGCGAGGAAGAGATGAAACCATCAGCAACCGTGTGAATCGATCTCTCCCTCAGAAAGTCAGCAATCCACGTACACAAGGAAACGGGAAGTCCATAAGAAGGCAGTTTGTTGACAAGTCCTCGGTGCCAAACCCGGTCAAAGGCCTTAGAAATGTCCAGTGAGACCGTTTGAGTCTCACCATAACGTTCCAGGCACCGTCCCCAAACATGCGTCACATACGCGAGAAGATCACCGCACGAGCGGTTCCGCCGGAATCCGTACTGGCGTTTATTCCTCAGTTTTGGCAAGTACCTTGTAATATTATAGTTCGACCAAACACCAAAGACCTTTTCCTAGCGTCGTTCGGAATGATTCTAGATGCCAGAGGCAAATGTGGAATGACAAGCCACCAAAGAACGCTAGCGAACTACTAATAAAGCACGCCCTCCCTGCGTATGACAAAAGATCTGCGCACCTTTTTTTTATTGCGCTTAAGTTAAAATTTGTACGTTTTGTAATTAAATGCATTTCCCATTGATTTGATATTTATACTTGGATTCGCAGGTCCCGGGATATGGTGCCCTAAGTAAAAGACGTCTAATTGTACAATCAAGTGCAATATTGAACAGCTTAGATGCAATACGCAGCAGTCAAAACGAAACATTGCTACCAGATTCAAAAAACACGCTTGGCCCAACTGTCACAGCTCACCGCTACTCCAACGGTGGGGAATATTCCTAGAAGTCTCTTTTATTTTAGTCTAGTTACTTTTTAATTGCATTTCTAGATATAGTGTATGTCCGTACTGTATAGGGTTATCCCAAACTATGAAGGACTTCATTTCGTACTGCTATATTTCCTGAATTATACGTTATATTTAAATGATTTACATAGAAATTGAAAGAGGAGATCCGAAAGTGTTGGATCTCACCGCTCATAGTTACACAAACCGCTCAAGTGCTCGCGCCACCAAGCAGCCATTTCGCGTCAGTTGTGAATAAAATGGCTATTATGCCGGACAAGGTTTTCGGTGTTCGTAGGTTTTGTAAAACTGAGTCGGCAACTGCAGTTCAGCGTACCTTTTGTCTCCATTCTATCATTGAACTTCTAACTAGAAAGAGCATTTAGTTGGTTTCACTAATTTGAGTAAGCTAGATGTCTGTTATCGCAAAAAATGTTACGATCGATTTATCTATAAATTCTGCATTGGAGCTTAGGAAAATGTATAGAGTTTCCACTGACAAAAGTTCTTAGACTGTAAGGTTTTAAGTTCTGTATGATATACTGGAATTTTTGGCAAAACGTTAAAAAATACCTTCATTAGTCCTCAAACTTCGTCTATTTGCAGATATTTTGATATGTATTTCGCAGAATTTAAAAGATTACATATTGAGAATTTTATCTTTGAAACCTCATTCGTCTTCTTAATTAGGTGTATAGAATTTACAGATAAATGCTTTGTAGTATTGCTTGAGTTATCAACCCACAAAGTGGTGTTTATGGCCATTTAGAGGGCTGGCCATCCTTGAAATGGCTTTATCGGTGTTCAGTGACCAGATGTAATCAGCCAAGGACTTCCCAATATGAGCATTTCGCACCTCCTTCCTCCCTTGACACCGTCTATCTTCACAACATACCCAAATTAGTAATTGTCTTACTGGCTCCGGGCCGTAAGAAATCTTCTAATGTATCGACCATTCGAGCATCGTCTTACCTACAAATAATACTGTCTTTCTTTAGACACCAGGTATATTCACAATGTAATAAAAAACTGATTTATCTTTTAATGTACGGCGTGCGAGGGTTTACGACCAGTTACGTTACGTAGGTACGTTTTATGTGTACCCCCTACAAGCCCAACAATACTCCATAAATCTGTAGCGGGTGACAAACTTTGGGCGGCTTAAGACTTGACCAATAAATCGGCCCAACATTAACTCTCCCCCGGATAGTTAGGAAATATTCCTGCCGAGTAAATACTGCTACTATTATTAGCAATACTGATATTCGTTCCCTATTACCATAAATGTCGAATCAATGCTTTAAAATCTATAAAGGATGCTTGACTTGGAGCAAGAAGCTTCTTTTACATCTTCTCGTTATATGCACAATAAAATTTTCGGTGCGCTATTGTGCATTTCAATGGACGAGGGTTATTTTTTTTACCATTAGAAGACAGAAAACATTTTATTAATATCTCAAAAGCCATAAATAATATTAAAAAAAATATGAAACAATTTATTTATTTATTAATGCCCCAAAGGGCTTTTACATATTTTAACATTAAAATGATTACGTGTACAGAAAGTAGAAAAAAAAGTTTACAAAAAAATAATATGATAAATAGTTGGTATATAACATATTTATATGATAATGTATTAGTGCATGACACAGAGAAGTTATAAAGGGAAAGGTTTTTAATTTGTAAATGCTACTTTTTTTTTTAGACAGGCTTCTACAATATCAACTCTTTTGCTTTAAAATTTTTATGGACATTATTGAAATACGTTAAAAACATCTAAAACCTAACTTCTCTACACAATTCACATTACAGTGCACCCAGAGGTGTCATTATTTTACTGAACTGCTATTATAGTTGGTCGGACCCTAGAGGTCAAGAAAAGAGGCCTTTTGTGTACAGAAACTGAATAAGAATAACTAAGAAATTCCGAAGGAGCAAATTTTCTCGACTTATTAGCGTATTTGTCCTAAGCCGACTGCATATATAAGTATGTCGTATTTTGTTATTCAGACGTATATCTTCACTGCATACTCCTTCGGGGAATCGGCATTATTATTAGTTAAAATATTTATATAGCGGATTTCCACTCTATACGCCGGCAGATATAAGTGATATACTTATATCTGCAGGACTTTGATTATACGGCTGTATATCCTCTTTGTATACATACATTAAAAATGGGGAAGTACAGCAGAAATTATCCTTTGGGGGTTCAACTGTCCGGGAGGTCAACTGTCCGGGGGATCAACTGTCCGGGAGGTCAACTGTCCGGGGGATCAACTGTCGGCGGTCAAACTGTCGGGGGCCCAACTTTCGGCGAGCTAATTGTCGGGGGGTCAAGGGGTCAACTGTCGGGGAATCAACTGTCGGGTCTCCGTACATATAACCGTTTTTGGGGAAATTTTATCGCTCTCGTTACATATATCTTATAATATGTTAACTGACTATTTAGAAAAAAAAATATTTAATCGCTTTTGCAAAGCATTCGTTAATAATTGTTTTTTTGTAAAATAAATAAATACGATAGGGAACGTTAGATTTTGTTATGTAAAGTTTCAAATAAAAAAACCTTCAAAATTAGTAAGGCTTTATTATTTCTTCGTCACAACTCTACATTTAATTTAACCCCTCGACAGTCGGTTCATTACAACTCTGCATCCTACTGTTCTAAAAGCTGAGAACCAACCCTGAATGAAAATATTGCCTTCTGTCGTAACTTCCGAAATTACCCCCGCCTGCATTTACCAGTTACACCGCAGAAACATAACGCCGAACGCTTAAATCACGGAACAATTTATGGCGGAAAATAAAACACCCCTTAATGGCGCCATGCAGTTATTTTATTCCAAAATAGAAAATGCTTAAACCTTTTGTGGAATAGTTTATAGATTTGATTACTTTTTTATTTAATTTACAAAAAACTATCCATTAAGACCAACGGCCCACTTTTGCACTGATACTGATTACCCACATATGGAATACGACTAACAGTATTAAATCTATACTCGTATATTATTTTGTTCTGCGAACTTTGAATCAATTGAGAAAACATTGTCAGTTAAATACTAGGAAACACATTATAAATGTGAAAACCTCACAGAATTCAGAATTTTAATTGTTTTCCAACTAAATCGGTTTTACTGATAATAAATCTCTTTTTTTTTTAAATCCGTCCATATTAGAAATCGTCACAATGTGGATTAACCACAATTTGAAAATAGCCTTAAACGCTGAAACAGCTGTCACAATAATAAATACTAATTATTCTTGCAGAACTTAATAATAACATTATTAAATTTGATGTACATTAAATTTAAATAAATATGTATATATTATATTCATGCAAATGTGCATGAATGAAGAAGCCGAGGATGCCCCAGAAATACATGATATAACACAGTACTTGAGTCGAATCAGGTAAAGAGATGTTATCACAAAAAAATCTGTGCACAATCAGTGTGAATGAAGCAATGAAACAGATTGCGTCGTATTTTCATATTTTCCTACCACTGCGAGTAAATTAGGGTGAAGGTTAGTTTGTTATTATAGGAAGTGGGTACCTTTTTTCTTAAATTTGACTTACTTCAGTTTTCCGTCGTACATACGCTTACTACATACTTATTTCTATAAATCTTTCTCTATTGAGCTGGACACGTTTTGTTAAATAAATTTATGCTTTTTTGTAATTAACTATATACTTGCACTATTAAATATTTTATATGTATTTATATTAAATAAAAATAAATAAATTATTTCATACGCAATCGCCAAGCATTAAAGCCATGAGGAAACTGAGTGGTCTGTAACTCAAGTAAATATGTTTTGATGGCATTCAAGGCGGGCGCAGGACCTTCAAAAATACCACATAGTAAATAATACTAATAGTCAGCTTAAACGACACAAAAATTCCGAGGTCACGTACTTGGGACAAAGAATAGCGGAGCTAAAAGATTATTCTGATATTGAGCGACAAGATCAATGTGCATTAGAGCAAACATGATTTTTTGAAGATTCATTGAGTGTAGTCCAGAACGAAAAAGGAAAATTTTCAATATATACTTAATCAGCCTTCATACCTTGGAGTTGATGACCAACATAAGAAACTCTAAAAATAATGAAAGTGAAATAAAACAAATCGTACCGAATGCTTTTGGGCTGTCCTGATACTGCAGTGCCACTGAGATGTTTGCAGAAGGGCGCATTCTTGGATTCCAAGCCCTAATCAGAAAACGGATTGCCAAGTACAGAACTCGACTAGCCAAGAGCTAAAATCCTTGTTATGGCAGCACTGGAGTTCTGGCATGATCTTATTTACAAGCGATGGAGCCTTTCAGTTTTCTGAGAGTTTTTTTTTTTTTCAAAAAATGTAAAATTACTTTGTGGAGTCATATTTATTAAAGTAATACAAATTCCATTATTTAAAATCACTGTAAATAATATGAAAATATCTACATGTTTCAGAAGCAAAGCTCCCCCGTCAGGATAAAAAATTTACCTACTAAAACTAATTACAAGTATAGACAAATATTAATAAAATAGAGCAAATTAAAATCATAAAGAAAAATTAAAAATAAGTGTTGAAAGTATGTTAATAATTAGTTAAAAATGTTAAAATAATTGAAAAATAAAATATTAGATAAAAAAATTGTTAAAGAATTTATTTTAAATAATTTTTAATTATATAAATAAAATAAAGAAAATAGCAAGGCATAAAAAAAAATTAAAAGCTGATATTCAATTTTTTGTTAATAATATAATAAATGTAGTTATTAATGTGAAAATACATTTATGAGCTAACTATTTTAAAAAAAAGTGATTATTAATAATATTTACCAGTTGCATTCGTATGTAAAGATTTAAAACCTTTATTTATGTTAAAAGAATGATTTGTTTACAAAATATGGTTGAAAATATCAGAATAATTATTATTACTTACACTTAGGTACTCCTCTAGTATTAAAATTTCTTGAAGTCTTTCCTATATAAAAAAAAGTTTATGGGGGATGTTCAAGGTCAAGAGTTCCGTGGCCGAAAAAGTTTGGGAACCGCTGTTTTTGGGTTAGGAATAACCAATAACTGACTGTATTTAAAAAAAGTTCTACTCCCATTATTAAGGGCGGGAAAAAATAATTAACTACTTACCATACTTTCATTATGTTTACATTTTCTTATTATATTCTCTCTTAAATACTCGTATTTTACTTACCTAATCATTAAAAATAATAAAAACCTTTTTATCCATATTTAACTTCGCATTTTTTTAATCATAGGTATGAGGGAGGTCCAGTCAATAATGAGCAACCCCGTGCTTGGCTCGGACTCTCGCCGGCCCTGTTCTCATGGAATATTAGTTTGGGAAAAGATAATATTTTATCATTTATGGTGTAATCAAGATATCGCGCTTAATTTTGTTTTTATCTTACTCAATTTAATATTTTATTGCAATTCAATGAAGAACTTCTACATTAATCACCCTATTTGTCCAGGGTTTTTTGATGATTGTCTGTCGATTCCATTATTTCACATTTCAAACGCTTCTCTCTTCCGTGTCAATGCTTTTTAATAATGACGGGGGAATAAAATAAGTAATTTATTCAAGCATTAAAGCTGTTCAACTTTACAAAAACTTTTTTCAGAATTTGAATACGAGTTCATCACATTAATCATCCTAAAAATGTGTTTTTTTTTTGACAATTTTTTTTTTACCGAATCTGTAATAATTTCGTTCTAAAACTCAACACTCGATCACAAAAGTTGATTATACTGTGCCTTTCTATATGAAACTGATGTTAATCAATACGCGTGAATTGAGCTTCGTGAATGGAACTCGATCCAACAAATATAATTATAATTTTCAACAAGTTACAAAAGAAACAAAAGATTTTTTTGTATTTCTTGGGCACTAACAATGTAACAATTTCTAGAAATTTTGTTTTGAAGAGTTTTATCCACTGTGTACATTTTTTAATTAATTTTATTTATTTGCTACCGGTTTCGACACATTTGTGTCATTCATCAGCGTTTTTAAAACTAACTTAAATTAAACAAGTACAAAAATAATTGGATATTATTAAATTAGGGTTGTGAGAGTGATAGTGGAGTGTTATAATATTTTTACCTTTCCACAAAATTTATACGTATTTTTTACTACCTAATGACTGCACTTATTTAGTGGAAGGGTTAGAATGATACGTTAGTAATACGAACCAAATGAACTTTACATTAAGCATTCGGTTTATTTTATGACACAAAAATTATCTTCTCTCTTTGATCTCGAAAACATATTCTTTATATTTTCCGGAATATTTGATAACATTTTATAAACTCTATTTCATTACATACCAGGCTGAAAAAAAAATAACAAGCACGAAGTTTTCATTAGTGTTATGGAAAAAAAACTAGACAACTTGCAATCAAAAATATATTTGCTAGTCCAGAGGGAAAGCGTCCTGTTGATCGTTTAGCTGGGCAAAGCTATGGAATAGAATTAAATCTGAATATAGCCTGGGCCTACAATAGACCGAGGCAAACGAAGTAGAGCAAAATAGAGACACAATGCAGAAAAAACGGGTCCTCAACATGACTAGAATAAAGGTACAAAAATAACCATTACATTTTGTATTTATTTTATTGAGTACGCATAGGTAATATGTTGTCCGTTTTCACGTCAAAAACGATTGTAACATTTAAAAAAATGAATAAAATTAGATATTCCCGTATTATATAACATATATATTAGAGTCCCAGCTGCTCTCAATCGTCTGGACCTCGTCAGACTATGGCATTCCCATTTGGGGTATAGAGGAAGGTGGTGAAGTGCATGACTATTCAGATCTGGTCACGAAATATGGCTAAAGCCATTTCAAGCAACGTTTTAATTCTGAATGGTGGTCTTTCACCAGGCGATATAGAAAGTATCTACCACGTGAAGCGTGTCGCAAATACACAACTTTCTTTAAAATAAATAAATAGCGAATGAATAAATTTGAACAGGCAGTCTCCGGATTCGTGGCCAAGGATCGTAATCACTCAACTGCGGAGGCCGTCTTATGGGAAGAAGGGCTTTTTTAAAATATTATTTATGCGACACATGGAAAATAGTTGGCATATAATTTAACCTGATTCTTGTGCAGTTTATTTATGAAAATAATATATCAATGTGCATTTTTTAATTAGAAATTTATTCTTCGTAGCTGCGTAGCAAACAAGCTTTCATTCGCCCAGTAAATATATTTTTTTAAACTCTTAATTTCATTTCATTTTGATATTATTTTTGTAAATATCTGCTTCTGATTGACCCCCGAATTCTATTTACAGAATATGTAATAAAAAGGTAATTTCAATCTGAAGAAAATAAATTAAAAGCATTCAGTTTCAGGCAGGGATCGTTTCGTCTAGCAAAGTCGTCATCCTTTAACGATTATCCCTTAATCTTCAAAGAATTTATTGGCGGAAGTAAAAGGCTCAGAATGTGGAACAAATACTTCGGCAGGAGGATGAAATTATTCCCCAATACATCTCATCAAGGGAGATTAGGCGGAAAATCAATCGGGAGACACGGGGAGTTAGGGGGGACCTTGAATAATTATCATGTTGGAATAGAGTGGTTTATGCGAGCGATGATCATTTCTAACACGTTGGTTACTAATCTATACGTTAGTTTCCTCCAAATATTGCTAGCATCCAAAATTTAGCAGAGTTAAAACCACTCAAAAAATCCTATCCAATATAAAATAAAACTTTGTGTACATAATAATATATATTTTTTAAAGTATACAATACAATTTGCATTGTATTCCCAAGAGTTAAGAAATTCATTGTTGGATAAAATGCAGAACCTACAGTAAAGTTTTTAGAAATACACATAATATTTAAAATACATAATTAATCTTCACAGTACATAAACAATATTTACAAGACATATTTGTAATAAAGGCATCACTGGTACATTATAACATGTTTGCACAGAGACACTTATTATAAAGAAACACATCACTGGCATATTATGTAGTTATACTTATTACGGAGACATATCACAACATTAATCCTTAAGGTATTCTTTCAAAAAATAGAGTTCAAGCATCTTACTCTGAGACCCTTCACATTGGCTTGCATTTTTTATAGCGTTGGGTAATTTATTGTATTGTGTATCCTAAAGATTTTAGTCCATATTTTTTTTAGTGTATTTTTGGTATGTGTAGTTTGTTGTGACTTCTTGTGTTGTGTTGGTGTACGTCGTGATTGTAATTGAGTGTGGAGTTAGTATGTGCTGAGTGTTGAATTACATGCAAAATGGTGTTTGTAATTTCGCAGGTGGGAATGATATTAAACTGAAGTATTTGGGAGTTTCTGTAGATGTCTTTGACGTGTGTGTCCCATGGCAAACTAAATATATTTCGTAGGGCTCTATTTTGAATGACTTGGATCTCTGAAATCATTTTTTTTTTGTAGCAAATCCCCAGATCCCGGAGAGATATATTAAATGTGAGTGAATCATTGCCTGGTAGATTGATCTTAATAGAGAGGTAGGCAGTAACCCGCGAAATCTATATAAAACACCAGTTATGGGGGTAATTTTAGATAAAAACATGTTTAAAATGATGATTCCACGTGAGTTGCGAGTCAATGAATAGGCCAAGATATTTTGATAATATCTTTATTGTAATTAAATTTAACTATAAGATTTGTGTAAAAGAAGCCAATATTTTGTTGTGTTTTGGGACGATGGGGTAGGAGGAAGATTGGGTAGGAGATAATGCACCACGATGGGCTTCAGTGTTGTATTTTAGTGAAAGTAGCCCCAAGTTGGACGTCAGATTTGTATTACAGGGAAACTGGGGAGGCAAGAATATGGGCGGGACTTACCCAGGTTTTAGTCTCCAAGGCGGGTACGTCTTTGTCCGGACAATGGTTAGCTCAGATTCCGGTACAGCAATGAGGTTTTTCTCTCCTTCAGGGTCGAGTGAGTCGACCGCGGTCTTATAATTGGGTTTGAAACAATTTCTAATCTACGTTTAAATGAGGCGAGGGAGTACTTTCAGTCTCAGAATTTATTGTACAGTGATACTAGACATTACAGGTTATGTGCAATCGTATTACAAATAGAAGGGTCCTATTTCCGACATGAAGTAAAACATAATTCTCTCTCTCTGATGGAGTTCTAAAACCGGGTGTATCGATTATGGCAGGGGCAAGTACAACACATAATAGAGGGTAGGTAGAAAACAGCTTACATGAGAAGATCGGAACGGTGGCATCTTGCATTAATATGGTCGATGTAGTCGGCGGGAGCCGCAGTCAGGAGCCCAAGAGTCGGGCATGTCCACACTGAGTTTAAGTTAGTTTTAAATTACAAGTCACCATGTTAGGTGTTTTACAGTGAACGGGCACGATTAGCTACGTGGCTTCAAACCCGCATGCTAAATACGTTGCCTAACAGATTTGGTTGACAAAATAGCACTTTAGCCGCGAACTCTTACAGAGTCGCTGCGGACGGATAGCTGGTCCGATCGGTAGTCGGTCCCACACAAGAATGCCGGGGGCGCTCTGGAGTCGTTTCGCGCTATCCTGTTATATCGGTCAGTCATGAATGTATGGCTTTCATTGCTTTATTTGAGCGGCAAAATCACCTGATTGGTTGATTACTGTGAGCATTTGAGGGAAACGTCGTAATTGGTTGCCCAGCTATTTGTTATGACGAGGAGCTAAGATTTAACTTAGGGTCACCCTTTTGTTACGTAACAATTTGTTCCATGGTTTTTACAACAAAACGTATTTTAAGAGAATTATTATTCTAAAACTCGAAACCGATTAGTGCCTAACTTATGTATTTAAATTAAATACCTAATTGAATAATACATCTGACTTAAGGCTATAAAGAGCACCGAACGTAAAAATCATTAAAATAGTAACAAATGCATTGTTGAATTTTGAAATAAGAAAATGGTTGGTTCATATCGTGATGTTATTTATCCAGTTCTTACCCTTGCTAAACATCACTGCTCAGTTTGAAAGTATTCGAAAAAAAGAACAAACGCCAGTACAAAATCGAGCTCTTTTGTTTTTTGGGCGAGAAGACAGAAAAATATTGTCGTCGAAGCTGATCGTTGTTATGGAAAATATCGTTTATTCCATCGCATTTGTCGTTAGGTGGGTTATTACCTCGAGGTATCGTGCTCTGAATTATTTTTGTCGAGCTTACAGTAAAACTATTAACTATTAAATAAATACTTTCATTACAATTTTAATTACTGTATTGTGATTGTTTTGTATACTAGAACTCCTCTGTAGATGCTACCGTGATAAGTGATTTGGTTATTTCCTACATTCCCTGTCACCCAATTCCATCAAATAGGATTATCGTTAATAAGTGTTTTACAGTCCACTTTTTTGAATTAATATGAAGCTGTATAATTATCATATAATTTTTAATGTAACATTCATATCATTTTCAAAACATTATCGTTATTTATTTATGCCCATTACATGTATTAAAGTTATACTGAAAAGGTTCGTATTATAATAGAAAATAGAAAATGAAACAACATAATTTACAAGACCTTACATACTTATAGACGCGTTATTATCTAACAAAATTAACACAAAATGTCGCTAGTAATAGACACTCTTACGTTTCCAGTAAATTCTTCATTCAAACATTGTTCAGGGGGACATTTAAAATATGTCTGCTGAACGCGATAGATGTGCGTTCTTACGTCGGTTTCGTAGTTCAAAGTTGCGTCAAATATCACGGGTATGAATGAGATGACACAACGCGTACTCGCTTACACTACAGTAGGGCCTACGAAGAAAGGACCCACCGATAGAAAGTTGTTTTTCTTAAACTCACGTGTTGCTACGTTCGCTATCTCAGTTTCTCTAATTACATTTAAAAATTTTCGGGAAACAATGGAATAATATTTATTTCCATTGTGTTCGTAATGTCGTTGATTGTTTCCCGATTACAATTATTGTATTATGTATACTATTAAGTATTTTGCCTGTATCTACAAGTGAAACGTTACCAGTGTTTACCATTTTTCTTTTACGGGTGTTTTCCGTGTAATGAAAACACTTTTTTCATCATATGGAAGGGCATTTTGGCACTGATTTTTACATTTTGGTTAGAGACCAGCAGATGACCTGTTATGACGCGTGGCAGTTTAATAGTAAATCAAAGTAAGGCAATTACCATATCGTTTGCTTGCCACTTTGTGAGCTCTACAACGTGTCTGTTGTTTATAATGTAATTGATAATTTGACACTTTTATCCAGAGTTAAATAATTAAATAACTTAGCTGTACTTGATGAAAAACCGTACCTATACTGTAACGTTGACGTACCAAATATATCAACTTATTTGTTCCCCAGATGTTGAATCCGTCGCATAGGAGTATAATATTGCGACACTGAAGTTGAATTGTCACAATAAAATGGTAGATACTGTATGTTAACGGTTCTACCAGGTACAAGAAAAGCAATCAAATATACAAATTAACAATCTTAAACAAACATGTTAAATCGCAAATAATTCTGCATTCAGAAAATTTTACTAAATTTAATGAATAAAGTAGATAATCGTTATCTACGCATTCTCTAGGAATATCCATTCTAAAATTCTATTTTATAAATTTACTTTGGATTCTTTCAATGTGAATGTCATGTGAATTACATGGTAATTTTTGAAAATCTGCACTAGTCCGAGAATTTCGACCTACCCTATAGCAGCATAAAACTACCGCCAGCCACCCTTTTAAATACCTGGCACCCCCGAGCCGGTAAAGCCTCAAAGGTTTTTGGACCAATCAAACCGATCACAGGAGCAAGACCTCATTTAGTATCCGTGGGCTTTGCGAGTCCTAGAACTAGTTCAAATAGTGCCTCGTTACGTTGATATTCTTTTTCACTCTCAACTAATAAAGATCCGTCAAAAGTTTTGCTTAATTAAACTGGTAAACAGCAACAATTAACGATTTATTTGATTTTCGTTTTTATTTTTTCTCTTCCGTAAAGCGCTCAACCTTAAACGTATCCATGGTGAATAAAACGCGAAAATAAGATAACTATTTATAAACTACTAGCTGATGTGTACCCGACCTTGCTCGGGTACAATAATTGATTTGACAGCGATAATTGATTTGACAGCGAAAGAAACTATCTCCAAATAAAGAAACATTCATTTGAATATTTTATTTCATTCCAAACGTTTATTTTTTCAAAACATATCTAAATCATAAAGTTTATAAGTAGGTACCTACTCGTGTTTTCCGTTTTGAAAATATGCTATCCAAAAAAACCTTATTCTTTTGAATATGCAATCTGTGGCTAACCAGAGTGTTATATCTATGGGCTAACCTAAATAAAATATGGCGGTTTCAATGTTTTTCGTACTATTTTTAAAACGTTATAGCAACAGTTTTACATATTGGATTTCACTCAAACTACTTTCTAAACCTTCCCGGCACTAATAAAAACAAACTGAGCTATTTTCAGCGAAACCAGTCCAGTGATTTTCGAGAACATCGAGGACAAACAAACAAACTTCCATTGATTTTTATACATATATGGATAAAAAATTTGGAATATTGTTATTTTTTAAATTAAAAAAATGTATATTTTATTTCTTCCTACATAAGCAATCCCATGAGTTATAAAACTCAATTTGGAAAACAAAAAAGATGCAAAAGTGAAGTAGAAATAACACAACAACAAAAAACAACAGTCAAAGGATATCGTAGATAAATAATCGCACACAAAAAAAAAGTAATTATTTACGACAAAAAAAATGGCAAGAGTTTTCTAGAAAAGTATATATGGATGAAAACAATAAAGCACCAAAACTAGTAAAAGAAAATGTTACGGTCATCACAATGTGTTTTTAAGTATACAAAAGAATAAACCCCATACCTGTTTATCATACGTACATTATTTCTTTTCTTTGCGCGCATTCTGTTTACCTTTAAGACAGTTTGTATTTACATTTAAAATGACATTGTCCTCCGCGGAATTAGTTGATAACGACTCGTTGGGAGTACGATATCTCTTATGATTTGTTTCTGTTACTTCTAATAAATAACACTTACCAACTTGAAAACAACCTTTTTCTTAAAATTTCAGAAATACTAAATCATTAAAACAAGTTTGTTGGTACATACAAGCAAAATCATAAAAGTAAACGTTATTTATAAACGTTAAATTTAAGAAAATTGCAACAAGTTCCAAAAACTGTAAAATACAATTTGGTAATAAAATTATTCACCAAACGAAGCTCTTGACAGTTTTAAATAGAAACAAAAACAATACAAATATTGGACTCCTTGAGAGCCAAAAAACCAGTTTGTCAATCTTCGAACATTCAATTGTACGCAGTTTTATCAAATCTATTGGGATTTTTTTCCATTTATTAAAACAAACCATGATTGTCTCGTGAATTTCAATTTTGAATCGAAAAAATATTGAGAACCATTAAAATTTGACATTTTTGCAGACGCCAATATGCAAATGTTGCTTATCTCAAGACAACAGATTTTGACTTGTTGCGGCTTAATACTGGACCATCGAAAGGACAACATATGCTGTTGAAGGATTATCATAACAAGAGGGTGGTTGTTGCTTTGTTTGTAAGAACTTACAAATAATTTTATTAATATTTTTTATGGTTAATGCAGGAAACTCGTTAATGGAATATTGAAAGCGATTGCCACTAATAAAAAATGTAAAAAGAATCGAAACTAGGAGTCAGTGGAGGGCCGATACCAATCCTGATGTATGGCAGTGAGGCATTAAATTGACAGAGGAAGGATGAATGTCAACTGAATGCAATGGAAATGAAATATCTGAGGCGAATGTGGAGTAAAACTTTGTATGACCGGATATGAGTTCGGAAAGAATTCAAGCGTTATGTAATGTAACCCTAATATTGCATATTGTCAGCGTAATGTAAGCGCAATGGTTAGAATTGAGAAAGGGAAGCTTAGATGGTTTTGGAATGTACAGCGAATGAAAGAAGAATGGTGTAAGAAGGAAACATCAACTGGCTGGCTAGTTGGATACGGCTGCCGCTTGAGGCCGCTACGCACGCCATATGGACGAGCGGACGTAGTTCAATTCGATGCACAACGTCGAAAAAGAAATAGTAAGTTTAGCACAGCATCGTGGTCAAAGTGTATGCTTTTTGTTTATGAGCAAAAAAATTTCGATTTATTGACATTGCTCACCTCCGCACTGGCAATGTTGAACACACAAAATTACTATCTTCACTATTCGAGTCCTAACGAAGATTCACATGGACTATAGGCTACTAATATAATAGAAGATATCGATACTCATTTTAGTGAACTATTAAAATGAAATACAAACGCTTTTAAAGAAACTGCATTTCCTTTTCATTATTATTATTTAAATCTCTCTCTGTAAAAATTGTTCGCCTCTTTGCTGATAAAATTCGAAATTTGTGATGTAAATTCTACATTGGAAACAACATCGCATACGACTTGAAATTCAAATTATAACGAGCTCCTCCTTTCAGATTCGTTGCAAAAAATCGCAGTTAAATTCCGTTTTCTTTGTAAGGCGATATCCTTGTTTTAATGGTTACCTTGAATCTCCAACCTGTACAATGTACAATAGGGTGGGCCACCAAAGTATGGGGAAAAGGACAAGTAATTAAAATTTGTTCAAGGTCTTCAATGTCATTAAAGAAATATATTTTTTCATTATTTAATGCTATGTGCCGCAAAGCGATTGAAAAATTAATTAAAAACCGCTTTTGCAAATTCTACACAAGTGATATGCGAGAAATTAGTTTAAGTTACAACATTTATAATAAAAAAATATTAATCTTTTTAGGCCGTTACAACATTAAAAATATTACAATCATGGTTATTAGAGTAGGTAGTCATAATTTCTAAAATATTTAATACTTATTTAGCCATAAAATCTCGTTTGGTTTTAATTCGTGGGATATTTTTTTTCTGAAATTTATGACGTTAATGAGTAAGTCCTTCCCTGTTCTTCTTCCTGCACACTTTCGGTGATGATAATGCTTTAGTCACAGCCTTCATACAACGTTCTACCGATTGGTGTGACAATTAAATATGTCGAATTTTATAAGAATCGATCTGACTTCTGACTTCAGGCATTCCTAAGTTCTTCTTTAGACACATCTTCTAAAATTGGAGGATATTATGATGGGTGTACCTTGCGTGATATCACTTCAGTGTAGGATTGAGCGTCAAAATTCAATTTTGGTACTTAATACGACCTATTTTCTGTCCGGGATTACTATGTCGCTTTAACGCCTTATCCCACGTTCTTTTGTAGCAGGCGATCAATCCGTTATCATTGACAAAGTAAATGTTCTATTGTATTATTGAAAATCTATCACAAGACCTATTATGACTTTAATTCATTCGGAAAATAGCAAGAATATTTTATCATATTGATATAAATATACCTCGTACTATCTTTGCATGACTCGCGAAGTTTAATTTCAAATCACATAGGAGCGTGTATGATAAACGTGGTTAATTTGACCAAATCTTCTGATGGCGTTGCGCTTCCTGCTTGTGAGCTACCGTGCATGTGACATCTTTCCTGGGTATCTTCTAGTAAGATAGGAAAACAACGTCTGCTGGAAACTGTTGTAAAAATATAAGTAGATGTTTTTGATCGATGCTTAAATCAGAATACAGAACGTCGGCCGCTCATCACATCATGTGGTCATGAAGTCTGTCTCATCTTAAAGTGATTTGTTGAATTATTCGTTATCACCAGAATACGGAGAGAAAAATTGGGTGACAAAATTGTTCAGTCGTTTCATATTTACGAAGCGGTTCATAATTTATGTTTTTGAACCGCTTCGACGGTGATAAGAGGAAATTTTTTTATTCGTTTTTTTAGGCAGGTTCCTTGTGATCTTGTGAAGACAACTAGTTATTTAAAACATTTATCAATAAAATATACATATTTGTATAAGTGTACTAAAAATGACAAATTTGACTTCATTGATTCTCATTCTCAAAAGTCGACTTCACAGTGGTATTTTCGCTGGGTTTTGAATTTTTTCTCCAAATGAACGTAAAGTGTTAATCATTGAAAATAATGTAAATAATTCTCAGTGTAAATATGAAACAGAAGAAGACACAGAAAATAAATGAAAAGGTCGCAACTTCTCTGCTTCATATTTGTACTGAGAATTATTGATATTATTTTCAATAATTAATTTTACAATGAAGTGTAGCGCTCTAATAAAATCGTATTTTTAAGAAAAATTTGTTTGGTTCTTCAATATTATATGATACTGCAGACACATCAACAAAGATTTTTTTTAATTTTTCACGAATAACACTTCGGATGCTGAATCTGTGGTCAAATACTATTACGTAACTCGAATGATGGTAAATCACATTTGGGTACTTGAGGCTCGAAAGAGTGTTCACTTGGAAATATCAGAAATCTGGTATGGGTGAACATTATTTATGGCAGTTTAAATTTAATGTTAGAGAATTATTTAGTGGCTAATGAATTTTAAAACCTCAACAGTAAAATTTATCATATTATATGAGTAGTGTATAACATTTTCTTAAAAAACTTGAAAACATTCATTCTATTATGTATTATGAAAAATTCTGCAGGGGGTCACTATTGCATTCAAGAGATTGAAAATATTCATAGTGACAAAAAAGTATAAGTCTCGATAAAAAGATTTTTCTTCCTCGATTGAGTTTTGAAAATTATTAATATTAAAAAAAACATCTAGAAGCCTACAGATGTAATAATATATGATATATAATGCATTCACATCGATTATTTAATTATAATTTATTTTTTTCATAAATCGCTACCTTTGAATTCACAAAATGCTGTGCTGAGATAGTTTATAAAATTTTACACGAAGAGAGTTAATCTCGTCAAAAGTAAATAAGAAAAAAAACGTGCCGAAAGTTCAGGTCTGTCGGTGAATCGGAAAATACTAATTTGTTTTCAGTTCAACCAAAATTGAAAAGGTTAGTAGAATTTCAGATTGCACCAAAGCAGATATAAGAGCAATGTTTCCCGTAATGCCACTCCTATAACTCCTATAACCTAATGAAACATTTTCCTTTGAAATATGCTAAACTAAAATACTTTACACAAGATCCGGAAAACAAATAAAAAAAATTGAGAATTTGTTTTTGCAAACTTTCATATCTTTGAACAAGGTTAGGTGGAGTTAGAACTCTATCCAGCCAGAGTGATGAACTGCCCTACGCCTCGTAACTGATCACCTGTAACATAAACAAAATGGCAATTGCACAAGGTTGCCATTTTGTTCAATCAGGTTCAAAGTGATGTCAGAACCATATAAAATAAATGACAAATTTAAGTGTTTCATGTTAGACTCACAGATCACAATTATTTTGGACACAGGAAAATGAGCGAAAGAAACGGTTTCCCATTCAAAGATCACTTTTGAAAAAATATTAGCTAAAACTTGAAGGTGATGATACACCTGATTACATGTGATTGTTTTACTTCTACTTCTCGATGTTTTACTGTCATGCAATAAGGAACTGAAATGAAAAAAATAATGCATTTAAAAATATATAATAATATGGATCAACAAACGCCGTTTCTGAATATATAAATTTATTGTAAATAATTATGCGTAGAATTTATAAATCATTATTTAAAAGTGAATAAAAAATCATCTTATCGAAACATCTTGTTATGTTTAAACCATTGCATTTGGAATATCTGACGTGACGTGCGCATTCTGTTTTTGGTTTAGTATGAACATTTTTATTTTTCGATTTTGTATTGTGTTTTAAATGCGTATTGTTTTTAGTTTTGACAAAAATTAAACTTAATTTGGGTGACTATTAGCTCTAATATTGTTGTTCACTACAAAAAAAAACAATTATTAATTAAAGAAATTAGAGTATTCGCGAGCAAATCAATTATCAATACGGATATTATGATATCGTTAATGTTCAAAACTATTATTATTCTTTTTGTTAAAATTTCTAAAAAGGTACATAAATTCATTATTTGTGTTTAGTTATGGTTTACCACGAATAGAATATAAAATTATGTACGGTAAATGTACGGTAAAGCTCATCCTTGTTTTGACATTTGACGTTCTAACATCAAAACGGGTCAAAACCGACTGAAAAAACAAAACGAGCATTTTGGCGGCATTGAAAAATTGAAACTTTGAAAATTATTTTGACCAAGAAAACTTTCTTTAGATAAAAAAAAACAAAATATATTGTTAATTAAGTTTGATCGTTACTATTGACAAGAAAAAATAATAATTTGGCTGAAGTTCCTTATTACGACATTAATTAATACCTGGTAGATATATCTACCAAATCGTAAGATTTTATTTCTAGTACATACCAAACAAGATCTATTTCTGAATATTGTTTGAAAGAGACTGAAAATACGAAATATTTATTCAATTTATTTTTTATAACTTATTGAAGTTTGTCAATTTGATCATTGAAGAAGATAATATTAACACATTAAATGCGACTGAAATCTTTTTAATTTTCTGTTGGTTTTTTCGGTTTCGTGGTTCAATTGGGATGTGTTAATATTGTCTTCTTCAATGATTAAATATTACGAAATATTTAGCTTGTCTTCTCAATCTTCAATAGGCTCGCTCAGCTTATGGATATATTTTATATAACTATATAACTATATAACGTATACCGCACAAGAGTCCCAACTGCCCCCAACCGCCTGTAGCCAGTGAGACTATGGCATCCCCAATGAATATTGTGAGGCTGAAGGTATCGGGAAGGGGAAGGAGAAGGGGAAGAGGAAGGTGGGGAAATACCAGGATATTCAGATCTGGTCACGAAACACGGCTAAAAGCCATTTCAAGCAACGTTTCAATTCTGAATTGTGGTAATTGTGGTAACCAGGGCGATACTGAGAGTATCTTTCACTCCTTCATTACTAGTACTACATAGATTTCTGAAGAAGAAGAAATGTTTTCATGTGTTCAATTCTGGTTAATTTCTTTTATCTTTTCGGTGATCCTGGTTGTTATTATTGTCATTGGGAATGTCGGCCAAGGTAAGGGAAAACGCGGAATGATAAACTTCACAAAATTATTCTCCTTTCTGAGATTTACAAATGTTGTCACGGCAGAACAAGTCATTTATGAATTATTCATCATTTATTTTTAACAACACCATTCCCCTTCGTAATGTCATTTCTTTTCATCTATTTCGGGTCCGAAATTAATTATTCAAGTATTTACTCCCCTTTACAAATCACAATACTAAAAAAATATGAAATGAAATCTGTTAACACAAAAAATCTACTCAATCTAAAAGCCATTCTCAATTTCGGGGATGAGATCTCATTACAAAATCAATCAGTTTTTTTGATCAGGTTTAATTTTTTTATGGAAATGATGTTTGGTTGTAGCTTTTATCTGACGAATAAAATTTTAACAGTCGGGGTGGGCCATCAAAGATTTTTTTTCCAAATTTGATTTCGAACCTTTGGGATCTCAAGAGATACGCTGTCAAATACTGATAACGTAATAAATGTTAAAAAACACCTCTAACATACAAAACGTTTGAATAATTAAATTTTTTGTTGTTTTACCGCTCCAAGCTCAATAATTATAACCAGACAAAATAAATTTTATTTCGGTAAATGAAAAATTACTTTGTGATGTCTTTTTTATATATACTTTGTATGCTGGTGAGGGAAGCTTCGCCTCCGAAACATGTAGATATTTATATATTAAATAGTCGTTGATACAAAATATTTATTATTCCTTCTAATAAAATAGATTTTTTTATTTATTTATATCATGTATATATGAACATTTTTTATTAGTACTGATGTATTGCCCATCTCACTAGATGTGTAACGCCTGTGTTAAGGTGGCAATTTACAATAGTATTTATTATGAAAATGATAAATTCAATTAAGATGTCAAATGGATTGAAAACCTTTTTTTTTCAAAATAAACCAATATAAATACAAAGGAATTTAGAAGCAGAAGATTTTTAATTAAAGAGGGGGTCGATTTATAACAACGAAATGATAACAATACAAACAAATAAGAATTCAGAAGGGTACACACATATATTGTATACATATATACTTGGATATTGCATACACATATATATTGTATACACAATAACACATATATATTGTATATACATATATATTGCACACACATATATATTTTATTCACAATAACACATACATATTGTATACACAATAACACATATGTATTGAAAACAAAGATAGATTTTTTTTTCTGTCAAGGACGATACCATGTTTATACAAAATCTTCTTTACAACAGAAGAGAAAAAATAATTTAGTTTGAAAAGTTTTATTCACTATGTACTTTTGTTACTTGAATTTATTATTTCGCTACCGGTTTCGACACATCCGTGTCATTCACTAGCGTTCTTAAAACTTAAATTAAACAAGTACAGAAACAATTAGTCCCCATTAGGTGAGGGTAGTGGGAGTGGTGATTTGGAGGGGGGGGGGGTCAAAAATACTAGGAAACATGGTTAACAAAGGTGATTTACAGGGTGCTTTTATTTTGATTACAAAATTAATTTTAGATTTTTTTTGTTGTTTATTTCTAAAGTTTCTAAAGCCCTCAATTTAAAATATGTAATGAATGAATAAACTTCTATTTTTTTCTTTATTGAAGCTACGGCCTGTCTCTAAAAAAATGATTAAGCAAACTCGGAATAGTTATTATTTGGTAAACAGAGTTCATGTTTTCTCTGATTCTAGTTTTACAATTTAAATTTCTAGTAGTCATACCTACACACTGTGCGTCACATTCATTACATTCTAAAGTGTATATTCCATTTTTTACCCATTTAATAGAAATGTCCTTGTTGTTAATTGAATTTTTTAGCTTGGAATTAGTGTAGAGCTGGAGAAATGTGATCTAGTAAATTGGGTATGTTTTTAAAGATAAGTCGCCTGTATAAAGAAGTTTCTTAAAAATTTTCTTGTAACTAGCCTGTTATTATTTCCATTATAAATGGACTTTTTGAAAAATTTTATATGTTTTTTTATTAACTAAGTGTTTAATTAATTCAAGTGTGTATCCATTGTTTAGGGCTATTTGATTTATAGTGTAAATTTCGGTAATATAATTTTAATTGCTTAAATGTACATTAGTAGCTCGATGTATCATGGTGTTGAAGGAGGCAAGTTTATGAGACAATAGATGTAGCGAAGTAGATGGTATAACACAGTCAGTATGTGTAGGTTTTCTATAGATATTAAAGACACACTTGATATTTAAGTCTAAAAAGTTTAAATTGTTGTCATCATTATGTTCCCGTGCAAATTTTATATTTTGATGAATGTTATTAAGGACAGAAAGAAAATTATCTAATTGTCTGTTGCTACCCGACCAAATTACAAAAATGTCATGATAGTAGGGAAAATCCACAATCGAATAATTTATTTTCGACGGAATTCATAAATATCTCAGCTAACAAAGGGAAAGCGGGATTACCCATCGGGAGACCATTATGCTTTTTTTTGTATAATGTATCATTAAAGGTGAAGTAGTTTTGATTAATACAAATTTCTAGGAGTGTGGTCATTTCCTTCACAAAGAGTTTATCAAAATAGGAATTATTTAATATGTTTAAAATTAGGTTTTTACATTTAATAGTGGGAATGCTAGGAAAAAGATTTACAACGTTAAGACACCAATTTACTATTCCTGGGAATGTCTAAATCTTTTATTTTATTGATTACTCCGAACTATTTTTAATTGAACGATGTGATCTGAATAAGTGATTGGATTTGAATAAGAAAATATATTATAGTTGGGGCTAGAGAATGCAAGAACCACAGGCCTAATGGGGAAATTTCGTTTATGAATTCTCGCTAAACCATATAGTTTAGGTGTGTGTGAATTAGCTAATACTAAATAATTACATTTAGACTCATCGCATATCAAAATCAGTTCTTAATAGTCCTCTTGACATCTTCTTGAAACTTTTTTGTAGGGTCTTTTCAAAGCGTTGTAAAATTATCACTATTTAAAAAATCTTCCACTTTATTAACATATTCTATTTTGTTTAAAATCACTGTCGTGCTGACTTATTTTCTTTCATGGTTTTTATGAAGGTGTTTGTTTTTCGATATTTTTGTAGTTATGATTACTTTTTCTTTTTAAGGTTTTTTTGGATGATTTCAGAAGATTTATGTTTAATAGATTCTGAGAATTTGAAGAGGGTTTGATCCATGTCAGCAGCAAGAATTTCGACCTTATGAACTTTGTCATCTTGAATGTTATAATTAAGTCCTTTCGGCAATAAACACGTTTCTTTGACGGTTCATTTCTAGTTGGACAAATTTTTTATTCTTTCATTAAATTTATTATTAGAAAAGGCAATATTATTAGGGAGGGGGTTGTGACATCTATGTAGTTTTTTTGGAGGCGAGAATAAGGTTTTTTTAGTTTATTACTTAAGGTATTTTACTTTTTAAATGCGACTTCACTGGCACAATTTCTAACTCTGTCGTCGAACAAATCCCATTCTATGAGGTGTAAACTGTTCAATATGTAAAACTTTTAACGAAACTTGAATATTGTCTCTAATGTGAAACCACGATTTTATTTCTTCCTTCAACCACATGTTCTTAGCAAAAAGAATCGATTTTTAAGCTGATGAACTGATCTTTTTAGATTTTATATTTATATATTTTGAAAATACTTTATTTTTCACACACATTTGATTAAAATATATATTTTGGAACACAATTCTGTATCCCTAAATCCCCCCCCCCCCTTCCCCCTCCAAATCTAATGTTATTTTTTTCATGAAAAAGTATAGTAAATATGTAACACGGATTTTTTTTTATATGAATACCGCACAAGAGTCCCAACTGCTCCCAACCGTCTAGAGCCAATGAGACTATGGCATTCCCAATTGGGGGAATGTTGTGAGGCTAGAGGTATTGGGGAGGGGAAGGAGAAGGGGAAGAGGAAGATGGGGAAATACCTGGCTATTCAGATCTAGTCACTAAACACGGCTAAAAGCCATTTCAAGCAACGCTTCAATCCTGAATGGTGGTCTTTCACCAGGGCGATACTGAGAGTATCTTCCACTCTGGAACGCAAATATACTATATATTATTTTTAAATTAATTAATTGTGAAACAACACAAATTGGATGAGAAGTATTTTATTTATTTTTTATTTAAATTATGAAGTATATGCCATGAAAAAATATATGTTTTCATAATTTTAGATGCAACTTAAAAAAATATTTGCGGGTTTATTGTATTTAAATATATACTCATACATCATATTTGCTATCTAAATATGATTACGTAAATAAAAACATAAAAACAAAACATTAAAAAAAAACCCTTTTTTCGGGTCGATATTTTAAATTATGCAAGGTAAATTGGTCGTTTTTAAATTAATTTAAGTCGACCATAATGCTTATATTAAAAATTCTTAATTTTTTTATTTTATGTTTCATTATATTTTCTAAGCAGATGGGGTAAAACTTTTTTTTTACATCACCGTTAACTAACTAACTAACTAACCATCACGCCGTTTCCCCGCAGGGTTAGGCAGAGAGGACAGACCGCCAAACAACTCGATCTTGGCATACACTTCTTGCTTCATTCACATTCATACAACGCCACCGTTAATCTACAAATAATTAAATAAAATCCGGAAGAATCAATTCCTTTAATGGCCCATATTTCATAATATAAAAAAAATGTTTCTTCGGTATTATTAATCCGTACTAGATATTTACTATATTTTTTTATGTAAAAAAAATCATTAGATTTAGGTGAGTATTTTGACTTCAAATCCAAAATTAAGTTTTGTATGAAACAGACCGCGCAGCCGTTCCTCTTCAATTGAGTAATCTCGTTAAAAATAAAAATACGTTTTTGTTATTAGCTTTCAAAGGGTAATTATATTAATGAGTGATCTTTTTTAAGTTATTTAATCACTTTGTGAAGTCATATTAATAAATATATTGTTTATCCTGATGGGGCCGAGTTATGCTTTTTAAATCGTTTTCTTTTTTACAGCAATTTATAAAACTATTTAATGAACCACGAAACCGAAAAAACAACAGAAATTAAAAAGATTTCAGTCGTATCTGGGACTCGAACCCAGGACCTCTACCTATCCGGGGTAACCGCTTAACCAACTTAGCTAATGAGACCAGTTCAATTTACGCCATTTACACCGATATCATACTTCAAGTTCAAGACTTGTTAATATTATCCTCCATTTTTATAAATCCCATATTATTGGCTGCTATCATTATGATGATTGCAAAGTTTCATCCCGAACTCAATTGCAATCGGAACAGAATCTCGGATATACCTACCCGGTTCGAGTCCCAGATGCGACTGAAATCTTTTTAATTTCTGTTGTTTTTTCGGTTTCGTGGTTCATTTGGGATGTGTTAATATTATCATCTTCAATGATTAAATATTACAATGAGGTTTACAAACTTCAATAAGTTATAAAAAAAAAAAGAAGATAAACTATTGGTTATTTAATGTTTAAATTTAATTTAACAAACTCCTAAGTTTTGGGAATAGAATATTTTAAAAAAGTAACGTTTTGATAAGATTGTTTTTCGCACTATAACTACAATTTATTATATATCATTAGGGTGATATGAGTAAGTACATTAAATATAAATATCAATATTACACCTTATACCTATAATGTAGCTTTGTACACAGGAATATTATATTTTTTATTGTATTTACTGCATATTAATAAAAATAAAAAAAAAATGATCAAATATGTGATAAAAACTAACTGATTTTACTATTTTAAAGTATAATATTTATATCAAAAGATAAGCGATTATAAACAGTTTCATATATCTATATGACATATAACAGTGGCGTGCAGCCCATAAAGGCTGAAAAGCTTTCGTTTTCCAGATTTCTGAAAAAAGTACTTTTTCCAGAAATTTCTTATTTCTTATAGTTCTACCTAAATTATTTCTGCTTGGCTAATTTCTGATTCTTAATTGCAATTTGCATTGAGCGTATTATCCTTCATACGTTATGGTGTGATGAATAATAATATTCAACACCTAAAAAGCTACAGCCTACCCCTCGGTCACTAATATGTACATATTAACGTTTTTAACTGCACCTTGAAAACATCTAAGTCAAACTGACTGAATTTTATGATGCGAAAATTTTAATTACTCATTTTATCCGTCCTCGTATTTATTTTTTAATTTATTTATTTTTTATAATATATTATGTGTAATTCGTATAACTGATAAATTAATGGTGTTTAATTAGTTTACCTTCTGTTCATTTAACAATGTAATTATCATTCATCGTATAATTGTTTGATTCCTAAATACAATAAAATATCATTTAACGATAACTTCGATCTGTAGAAATTTCCACGAAGTTACCAAAAAATAAGACATTTATCTAATATCGCTAAAACAAAAGTACGATAATTTGCCAGCAATTGGTTCGGAATAATCGGGCTCATTCTTGCGACTTTACGACAGGCATTAACATATTTTTTGTCAACAGAACCTGCACGATTCTTTCTGATAATCTCACTTTCAGCTACGGTGGCACACCGTTCATTCGGTTTTCTTAACCAATAATGCCCCTAACGATGTCTTTTGTATTCGCGGCGGGCCGGATTCAGGAACATTCGTATCTTAGCTCCCGAGATCTTTTATAACCGACATGATTCTGTAATGGTTGCCGGTCTCGGAACAAAAACCTTAAGAAGGGATGAAACTTGAAGCGTCTCGCTTGTCACTGTTTTTAAGTGTGGTCTTCCAAGTGAGCCCAGACGACGCTTGAATCGCTGAGTTAAAAAGTGTGGTCTTCCAAGTGAGCCCAGACGACGCTTGAATCGCTGAGTTAAAAAGTGTGGTCTTCCAAGTGAGCCCAGACGACGCTTGAATCGCTGAGTTAAAAAGTGTGGTCTTCCAAGTGAGCCCAGACGACGCTTGAATCGCTGAGTTAAAAAGTGTGGTCTTCCAAGTGAGCCCAGACGACGCTTGAATCGCTGAGTTAAAAAGTGTGGTCTTCCAAGCCAGACTCAGCCTAGATGAAAGTTAAAGCATCTCCCCTACCGGTATACTTAAGTAAGGTCTTGCAAGTGAACCCAGATGGGAAGAAATTCGAAGCCTTTCACCTGACGCTGAGTTTAAGTGTTGTCTTCCAAATCAGTCCGAGTGTAAAAAAAAATTATTCGCTGTGGTCAAGTGTGGTCTTTCGTGTGAGCCAAAGATGGGATTAAACTTGCAGCTTCTCATATATCACTGTTGTTAAGTGTGGTCTTCCAAGTGAGCTGACGTAAACGTAAGCAATAAGACTCAAATTTCGTTGTAATAACTCAAATATGGCAATCAATAAATAATTATTGAAATTATTGTAACATAGAAACTGAAAATGAAACGCCAAATTATTTGTTTTTCCATGTCTCTAAAAAATGTGTTCTATGGTACCAGGTTATTCTGTAAGGTAGATGTTACAATTTATTGGTTCCTACGTTTGCTATTCTAGTATTTAAATACCACTCACCGAGAATACGGCCAGGAATAACGGTCAATGGTAAGACATTGAGGCTTTTATCTATATCCATCACGACTATTGTTACGTCGAGCACTTTTATTATATTGAAAATTGTGCTTTTGAATCAAATTGAGCTTTCAATGTCTCAAAAGCTAATCGTTTCCTTTAAACATTTATTTCTATTGAATTGGAGGACAATGCTTGTGGCAAAATTCTTACCGCGAATTATCCGATGTTCAGGTAGGTACCTACAATCCCTACATTTTATGTTTGTTTAAAGGCCATCTACACCAAACACAAAATTTAAACAAATTTTACCATATCCTAGATTCAAATCCGAAATATCTTTATATTTAAAAATCAATATAAATTTGTTTGTTTGTCCTCGATGTTCTCCAAAATCACTGGACCAGTTTCGCTGAAAATATAGTAAAAATATGTAAAACTGTTGATATATTGTTTTAAAATTTGTATGAAAAACATTGAACCCGCCATGTTTTATTTATGTTAGCCCATGGATATCACTCTGGTTAGCCACAAATTTCATATTCAAAGGAAGAAGTTTTTTTTGTGTAGAATATTTTCAAAATGGAAAACACGAGTAGGTACCTACTCAAGAACTTTATGATTGAGATACATTTTGAAAAAATAAACGTTTGGAATGAAATAAAATATTCAAATGAATGTTTCTTTATTTGGAGATAGTTACTTTCGTCGACAAATCAATTTTATGGCACCCTAATGACAAGCAAGAATTCACAACTTCATACCTTTATTCCAAAAAAAATCCCGTGCGAGGCCGGGTACACATCAGCTAGTTAACTATAAAAAATAAGACAAAGCTCTCTTACAACATTATTGCATTTTCTGTCGATTTTTACGTTTAATTTCTTATTTATTTTTTTCGTCCATTAACATATTGAAATCAACATTTAAATTCAGTTCGCTTTTTGTGGAAGCCGAGATATGTTAAGATGTTCTCAATAGGGTGCTTAACAAATAATATATATATAGTATTGTTCTAACTTTTTTCGATTTTCAGACCACGCCTGGCCGGCCGAAAGCGACCTTGGCGCCCTATCCATTTAAAACACCCCGAGGTTCGTATTCGCGTGCAGTCAAGGGGATTTCGAAACCAAGCCAAAATCGACCTTCCGTCTATAGAAATTCAAAAACGATAAGGCTCGGAATCGGTCGAATATCGATGTAGCCAAAAAACGTATGGAAAAAATTCAGACAACTGAAGTTAGCCGCGGACCGAAACTCGCATTCTTAAAAAAATCTCTGGAAACTACTGAAAATTTTGTACCGAAGATATTGAACGATTACGGGTTCCATCTATTGGCGAGAACTAGAACAAACCTTAAATCAGTAAGCAAAAATTCAAATCCAATCGAGTCGGTTCTATTTTCAACCGCAATCTTCCTACCCGCCGTGTGGCGCTGCTCGAGTTTCATTCGAGTTTCCAGCGATCTTTTACCCTACGTGTTGCCAGTGAAAGAAAAATAATAGACTCACCGAGTATATATTTAAAAACTACGTACAAAAGGTAAAATCGGATCTCTCGGTGGAAAATTATCTTCACCGTTTGCCGTCTCCCACGAAATTACAATATCCTTTACTTAGACGAATCGGAGAGGTTAACTAAATAGATAATCGCTTTTAAAAACCACGTAGGAAGTTTTGAAAATCGCGACATCTATTGCAACCCATGGGAAAACTTCCACAATAATCGTTCAAACTTTTGACAGTTGGGAAATATAAAAAAAAGCGCCATTTCGTTCCTTCCCGCCCGCTCTCATATTGCATAATTTTTCTTAGAGAATTTTCCATAGATTGTATGCAAATACAAAAGTACCTACGCGAGAATTTTATCTAATAAAGCATTCGAATTTAATTTCCGGGTAGGTAGGTACCCAAGTTTTTAAAGGAAACTAACGGAATAGTATGAAAAAAATGCTTTGAAGGTTTAATAATATTTTAAATAAACGAATTTGTTGAAATAGAATTACGGTTTTTTTTAATGCCGAGGCGATTTTACACGGTGCCATTATTAATACTTATATGAGTAATATTGTAATACTAATTTGAAATATACAACGAACAAATAATTCAGTGAACGAAAAAAATCGATAAAAAATCATTTATTGATAGAAAACGACAATTTTTTGTATGATTTTTTTAAAAATTTATATAGCGCTGTTTTTTTACTTTCCCCTTGAACTTAGCAGTTAGCTCCAAAGCCCCATTTTGCAAGATGTGGCTCATATTTTTAAGGGAAAATATTACGCAAAACACATTTATTAAAATAAAATCACTAGGGGTGGGGTAGGGTTCGGGAAAGGAATAGGGGTAAGAGCAGGGGTAGGGGTAGGGGTAGGGGTAGGTTTATCCGATATGGGTATCAAACTGAGCGTCTCCACCTACGCAACGAGATTTGGGAAATTAAAAATTTGGCAACAAATTCCTAGGCCCCATTTGTCGAGATAAAGCTAACAGTGAAAGTTTTTTTCTTTTCATTTTCTTTAAATATTTAATAGCGGTAGTCGTAGGGTAGGAGTTGGGTAGATGTAGGGTAGGAGTTGGGTAGATGTAGGGTAGGAGTTGGGTAGATGTAGGGTAGGAGTTGGGTAGATGTAGGGTAGGAGTTGGGTAGATGTAGGGTAGGAGTTGGAGTAGGAGTTGGAGAAGGAGTTGGAGGAGGAGTTGGAGTAGGAGTTGGAGTAGAAGTT
>JAHDVE020004230.1:0-16487 GCA_022606495.2 Halesus radiatus
AGAATAAAGTACACATTTTGCGGTTCGAATTTTGCGCATGCAATTTATTAGTTGGAGAATTCAATCCAATAAAGTGGCTTTTCTCACACCAGTTTTATCACGTAAATTCCTGAATATGATACACGCGAAACGGGAGTCTTTTAGATTCCTCTTTGCCCGAGCGAGGGTTCTTTAACTTTATTCGAGTGGGAACCAAGTACCTAACTAACTGTCCGGGTAGGTACTAATGCCGTGTCCAGACGATTCCCGTGCCGCGGTAACATTTTTAATGTGGACTTGAAAAACGTTATTAAGTCGTTTTATCGATGAAACTGTTTGATAATAAATTTTCATCTTCACAAACCACTAAAGGAATTTGACAGAATTGATGGCCTCCGTGGTTGACGGGTTACGAACGTTAGCTACGAATCCGGAGGTTGCTAATTAATATCCCGCAAGCCAATTTTATTTGATTAATTTGTGTAATTTCACAAACTATTGAAATGGACTTAGCCGTGTTTGGTGACCAGATTTGAATAGTCAGGTACTTCTCTACCTTCATATTCCCCATCTCCGACTACATTCAGCATACCTCAATTGGGGATGCCATAGTCTGACTGGCTCCAGACAGTTGGAATCAGCTGGGATCTGTGTGGTATTCACATAAAAATACAAGAAAAAAAAGGAGTTGCCTGATGAAAAAGTTGACTGAAAACTACATTTTAATTGAAAACAGTTGGATGATGACCTCCATGACAGAGCTTTAAGCTTTTTACTTCCAGGTCAAATGTATACAAAAAAAACGTAATTTATTATATTAAAAATAATTTAGATTGATCAAAATAATGCATAACAAATGGAAGACTCGAACGAAATAAGTACAGGACAGTGTGGATTCTTTTGCGCGGTCACATTTTTTTTTAAATACGAATTGACCGACTTGCGCCCTACGGACCGATAAAATAAAAAACATTCCCGAATTTTTTGACTCTTTGAAGCTGAATAAATGGGAAGTTAAGTAAAGAATTGTTACTGAAGAATAATTACTAACACTTTATATAGTGTGTCAGATAAGGGCATCGATATTGGTAACTTTAATCAAATTTCGCTTTATCTTAATCCACCATAAATAATAATAATAATTGGATTAGAATAATATTTTTGCATAGAAAATCAACTCGTGGGCGCTATGCAACTAGCATATTAAAATTAAAAAACCTTATCTGAACAAATCTAAAATCAAACCAATAGGTTACATACCTATTCAATGAGGTCTAACGACTTGTAACTTACAATTTAGTACTACCAACCACTCAATAAACTATATAACCAAATATAAAAAATATAAAAATAATTCCTTGAAAAAAGAAACTCATTTTTTACTGGCACTAACTATTACACAAGTATACACGCGCACTGGCCTTGCCTATGTGTGATTTTTTGCTATATATACAATATACAAACATTTATATACATGTATTCATATATATATAATTGAAAATAAATAATAAAAAATGTTTATAACCTTTGCACCCATTTATATAAATGTATGTATCAATTTTTTTTTTTAATATATATTTTTTTAAATTATGTATTGTAGTTGATTGACTGATATTGTATTCAATTTGGATTTTTTATATAACTAGTATTCACATGGCAAAAAGGTAGATAGATACAGGTACTAATAACTTAGAAATCCATTTAAAACACATTCGCAGTGAAGTCAGTAAAACACACACACACACACACACACACACACACACACACACACACACACACACAGTCACTATTTGTTTTTTTTTTTTTTAATTACATCTGGATAAATATTTTTAATAAAATACGAAATTGTATTTCGGAATAATTGTTAATTGCACTACATAAAGTTTTTCAATAGATTTATATTTATTTAGTGCAGTCATAATTAATAAAGTAGTAAGAATTACTTTGTTAACACCGCTGTTTTTAATTTATAAATATCTACATATTTCGAAAGCGAAGCTTTCCTCATCAGGATAGACAGTATACTTAATAAATAAATGTATGCAATATGACACATAATTGTATTATTCATTTTATGTACACAAACAAATACCAACAAACTACCCCGTCATAATAAAAAAACCTTAGTTATTACTACTTATTGAAAATATGAAAATATATTTTAAAAATTAGGTACACGACATAAAGTTTCGGAATAATTACTATTTAAATGCATGCAAAATGAAATTTAAATAGGTTTTTCATGTTATGTACTAAAAAAACATACCTGGCATGTCATGTAAAAGACTTACTACTTAATGAAATTGAGAAAATAACGAACATAATAACACGAAATAAGATTACGTAATAATAACTAACGAGCGTGGGTACCTGTATTTGAGTAGGCGGGTACCGCTTCAAGTTGATTATATTTGTGAAATTAATCTTTACGAGTGGGACGTCCCGTAAGCTTGTGAACGGAAAAGAGAAAAAAGATCCATAATAACTTCCTTTACACATCCCGTACCCTCATGAATACGCTATGTTGTAGCGGGATTGTAATACTGGTTTCCATTAAGGTGGAACGCGCCTCTTTATATGGCCAAATAACCACAGAGTAAATGTGGGAATTGCAATGCAATCGCTTTTCAAAGGATCTTTGTGTCGAATGTCATATTGGTTTCGAAATAAATAATTCATGGACTTTCACTCAAAATACTGATGAATAGTGAAGAACGTATGGGTTTTTGAGAGCGCGTTTAAAGAGGAATCATTATCATGCCCAGACAGGTTTATGCAATAGCAAATGGACCATTTCCTACTAAGTTTATATTTACAAAATTGGTGTATTTAAATAATTGTGATTATTACATTTAAGGATTTGTTGTACGTATATGGACTACATTTTAAAGAATATCAGAGATTATTTTTTTTTCAAATGACGCAAAAATGACCACACTATAATATTTTACGTGACTATAAAATAATATATATGTGTATACCATTTTCTAAGACAGAAACGTACATTTAAGTCATGTTTATGGATATAACGCGTTTATATGAATTTAGAGTTTAATTTGTTTCATGTGTTCGATTCCTACCGCAACATACTTTTTTTTCGTGGATAATATATTATAAAACATGTAGAGCAGAGGTTTCATCAGAATGGAATCACATTTTGTTATATTTGGGGATGTAACAAAAATAGCTTTGCAGGAGTCGCAAATAACATTAACAACAAGTTTTCTTTTTTTAAATAAAAACAATTCATGGGTTACGAATAATCTGACAATATTTTAAAATCACAGTAGGCGGAAAATGTTGCTTGTGTCATGATGGAGGACTTCGAGAAATTGAACTCACGACGCCCCAAAGCGCTATCAACTACAAATATGTGCCATAAATAATTATTTTTTAACAGCGTACACTTTTCTTACGAGTAGTAAGGCATTTTAATTTATGTGACCTTCAATTTTTTCAGTTGCGATTTTAAATGAATTAGATATTATGACGGTATTTAGAGGAATTGTTTAATTTCTACTTAACGGTAAATTTGCGCATATAAATTCGATAAGAACGTGGGAAAATTCAATACGAAAACAAGAATTTCTAATAAGGATACCTGTGCCCCGAGGGGATAATATTAAAATGACATTCCTTCATTATTGAAATATTTAAATATATACCCAAACAACTTTAAACCTGCGTGTATTTAACATTTTGCAGGTACGCGATCAAATATCCGAAATTTCTAAAATTTTCACAAAATTTTACTATATTTCTCACGATACTTAAAATTTTACTATTTACTTTAACTATTACTATTTAAAAGAAATTGGTAGGTTTTTTTAACTGAAAAATGATGAAAGGTTCTTTGGCCAAACAATCTGTGGATTTAACATTATTTGATAACCAACAGGGGTTATAAGTGTCCGTGCCAGTGTTACCATGATTAACGAATACTATGAATCAAGAGGTAAGTGGGAATGGGAAGAGAAAAGTTTGGAACTACCTGGCTATTCAAATATTGTCACTTAACATTGCTGAACTCGTTTCAAGCAAAACTTGAAATCTAAATGGTAGTCTCTCAACAGGGAATACCGAGAATGTCTTCCACTAGATGATATACCCAGCCGCAAATTAGATCGTTATTTTCAAAGTTACTTCTTCACCGGGGAAAAGGTACACCGGTGTTGGTACAAATATTGAACGTTTAAAAGTTTGAATTAGACAACTTTTCCCGAGTTAAAAACTGTAACACAGGAATATACTCCCTTCAGAATTTTCCACGTGTTGGTTATAACAAGCCCATTATACGGAAATTCACCTTCGTAATATTTTAGTTCGCTGTTACCACAATGCAAATATTATTAATTTTTTCAAATTAGTTTTCATAACGCTGTTGAAAAAATATATTACACGTCACGACGCGCTGGCGGCCGCGCATTACAGTGAACCTTCAACATGTTACAGGCATATCCTCTTTTATGTATCCGATGGCGCTAAAATTTTGCCCAACCCCAACCCCAACCCCAACCCCAACCCCAACCCCAACCCCAACTAGCCCCAACTAACTAACTAACCCCAACTAACTAACTAACCCCAACTATTAACCCCCAACTTCTTTTTGGTTTTACATTTTTTCCTTTTTTTTTAATGATCAAAAGTATTATGTCTTCTTAAGTTTAACAAAACTATTTTATTTAAAAAGCATAAAGATCAATATCGAACTGTAAGTAAGAACTTAAAGATATTTGTTATACAGTTTGTAAATGGTATAAGCATGCTATAATTGTTAATTCAGTCACTTTCCTATTATTTAGCTTGGTTCAAATATATATATGATCTTTCTCGCTATATAAATCTTGTATTTTTAAAGATTGATCAATATTGACGCATATAAGTCAGGTATATGTTCAGCGACTCTTGAGCTACTATACGGAAGAAGAGTATATGATATTAAACTCTTCTTCCTTACGATAGGCTATACAAATGCCCCCATTTTTTTATCCAAACTCTTTAATTTCCAATAGGGTAGTTAAGTCAAGAAAACCAGGAGTGATGATGTAGATAATTGAATTTTCTCTCATTAAAATCAATTTTATCGAAATAAGATCGCATAGACGGAGAATCTTTAAATGGTGTTAAAAAAAATAAATGGATCTAACAGTATTTTTTTAGATTTATACAATATGCTAACTTTTTGTCGAGAATTAACTGCATTGTGATTCAGAAAATGTTCCAATGCAATCTCATATAGATTAATTTAATAGGGAAAAAATATACAATATTAAATGAGTTTTATGGATAGTAAACTATTTGGGAAATTTATAAACCCAAGGAACTATTTTATAAAAAATAGCTTATGGGCATTCTCTCATCATTTTTCATCAACTCAAGGTTTTAATAATCAATTAATTATATAATACATATATATATTAGAATTACTGATTTTACATCAAGTATATTTATTGTTAGACCTTTTTAAAATAAACTTTTGCAGGTTAATCAATTTTTAACATACTCAGTTATTGAGCTCAAGGTTTTTTATTAGTTAGAATTTGAAGATTCTACCCTTCATAAGTGATTGTCCCTGTGATTTTGCCTGCATCCTGAGCAACTACGCACTCCCCCATAATCCTCCCCAATTCCTCCACATTTATCGACTTGAATTTGCTCGGCAGTACGCAATTGAGTTTTGGGTTTAGCCAGCTGATAAATCCTGGAGTATTTGTGCTCCCCACTATCGCTGCAGGTCTGAAAATCCCTAAAGTCTTGAAACCAATTTTCTTGGTCTCTTACTCCGCTTTTCCTTTAACATGATTATACCAGCCACCTCCTGCTCCGGTTCTCGTAATCATGGACCATGTTTCATTGACATTAGCACCTACTGCTGTCAATAGCACGAAATGTTCAACTCCTTGATTTTTGCAGGTTGCTGCAAATTGAATGGGAATATCGGCATCGACCCTTTACAATTCTTATTTTGACAGTTGACTCGCTTTTCCAGCTCCAAGAGCCATGACAGCCGAAGTGGTCCCATGATCAATAACAAGATCAGCAATTTTATCGAGATCGACGACATTGACTTTGATTCTTTTGTCAAGAGCCTCCAACTCAGGCAACGGCCTACGCGAAAGAAGGGTAATCTTGTTAAAAACGTTGGATTTTAACACTGCTTACAATGCATATTTGCCAACATTTCCACTTGCTCCTAAAAATATTATTCCTTTAAGACTCTCCATCAATTAGTCAACTGTTTTTGTTTATTTTATTATTGTTTATAATATCTTTGATGTAAATTAATATGGAATAATTATACAGTCACAATTTTAATAATGGATTGGAATGCAAGCACATTTAAATATTTAACAAAAGTCATCAGAATTATAAGTCGAAAAAAGTATAGACTACTCTTAAATAGAGTTATTTGTGTAAGATATGCATATAAATATATGTATATTTCTATTATTATTATGCAGTTGATAAAATATCGCTGTTTTCTTGCATTCTAATGTCTAACAAATATATGATTATATAAATATATGTAGATATTCTGAGTTATGCTTCAAAGGCTCAGGGTGAGGTTGTGGGAATTGGAATGACTATGATCGGATTTGAATCTTGTGTCGCTAATATTCTATCCTTTAGTCACACCCATGTCCTTGCAGTTCAGGCAAACTGCTACATTACAGCAGTTTTCGCACACGTAATGCTTATCAAACCTGCAGATTTGGCTCGAACAGTGAAAACACTCCTTCGTGTTGAATCGATTTTTTTAATAAACATGTTCTGACTTGAGAGTCCATCTATGGTCTCCTGGAATGTGTGAATGTGGAGGTTGCTTGCTGAACAGACAACTTTGGCAGATTTTGGTGTCTTTACATCTTTTGCATTCAAAGTAACATTCGTAAATAGTCTTCCGATTGCAGAGTGAGCATCTTTGAAAAAAATATAATAAAAAAATAATTGGATTTGAATTTGGATAAGGGAGTAGATTATTAAATGAATTAATTGTTTTTTAATTATTTTTATTACTCGACATCGAAGCTCTCGTAGTAATATTTAGTTATTTTTTCTTCATATTTCTACTATATAATACTCATACGACTGTCTGTGTATGGAACTGAAAGCCCATTCGAAATCACTTTCTAGTTCTGTTCATCGTTGCTGATCAACGATAACCAACCGGGACTCGTATAACCCTTACTAAACAGCTCGAGTTTCTTGCCCCCTGGTAGCATAGTATTTATTAGCGTGTATAGATGCTGTGGAGGCCCTTTTTCCTCAGGCCCAAACATTAAATTATTGGACACCTTGGTCCTATATCCTATGGGCTGTCCAGGAGGACACTTATAGCCAACAAAACATCTTTCATATGAGTCGAAAAACAGTCCTCCACCTTCCTGTGTTCTTTTTTCGACAAATACCTAATCGAGCAGCTCTCTGTCAGGGTTCAGCTTAAGCTCGGACTTGGCCCAAACGAGGTGATCAATCACATCATAACCCCATTTCTCAAAATAATAATAGGCCAGTGGGTCTTCGCCTTTCTTGACCCAAACAAATAACATGCCTTTCGACGATAATTTTTATATCTCCAGATTTAATATTTTGCTAATGCTGTCATTGACGATAACCGCATCGAATTGGCCAAAATGAGATACGAATTCAGCAGTTCTAAATTATTTGAAGTCCATGTTCAACTTGATTATTGGGGCTTATTCTGTTGGGGAGTCTAGTTAAAACTGACGGAATATTCTGTTGAGCTGGTATTTCGGGTTTTGGTTTCGAAACTTTTCGCCTACGATTGTTTCGGCAGCAATTGTGTCATTTTACGTGCTGCGTTATAGGTTCGGCTTGAGGCTCAGATGATGGATTTTGCTGTCACTTCTCAGATTTTTCTTATCTCCTTCATGTCTTTAATTTGTATGATCGTATATTTATTTCTTTTCCTACACGATTTTATTCTTAGTGAACTTCAGCATATTTTTTCTTCTCCTACCGGACTCCTCTTTCCTTTTGTCATCCTTTATTTTCCTCAGCAGCTCCGCTCTTCTCGACTCTCTTGAAGCCCTCATTGTTTCAGTCTCCACGCCATCGCCCTCCCTTAAAATTTCAAGATTGTCTCCATTTTCTTGATTAACTTTACTAGTTGCCAAATTTTATATTTTTTCACTATGAACAGGCGCTGTTTCCTTGTGATAGTACTTTCGAACAGCTTTGCTTTTCTTCAGGTAAGTGTCGAAGAGATCAACTTCGAAATCCTTGTAAAAACTAGTGGAGAAGATAGTTTTATTGCTGCCTCTGCGGTTCGAGGTTCTTGTTGAATTTCCATATTGAAAGCTATTTGTTTTTAGTGGCTTCTGAGATCCTGAGCTTTCGAGAATTTCGTCATCCTAATTCCCCATTTCAGGCTACTTGGACTCTTCGAGTTCGGTCTTCATTTTAGCACCTCCAGACTTAGCACTCATCTTTCCCATATTCGGTTTAATGGTCAAATTAAATCAATATTTTTTAATAAATATATTTATTTAATGTAGATTCTGCTTTACCTAAAAAACAATACACACGAAAAAAATGGGGGAAAATATGCGATATTCATTATATATTAATACTTTATAATTGAACTAACATAGTAAAATGAAAGTGATATTTTTTTGAATCTTTCTGTGTCCCATCGAATATATCAGGATAGCCTCGAAGAGTTGCTGAATTAAGGCCACCATATCGAGAACCAAAAAATGGAGATTGAATTTAAAATGTATGTCCTTTCGATGAAGAGTATTATATTTATATATATAATGGCGGATTTATATTACTTTTTATTTATTCATTAAAAAAAGAAAGAAATACCTCGATATCCAAAAACACCCATTATTTGACATAATATCTATACATTTGTATAATTGTATATATATATTGTGTATTTATATTATTATATACTTTATATATAAACTTTATATATATTTGTATAATATATTTAAATATATATATATATAAATACATATACATTTATAAATGATTAATATATATATATATTATTACAAAACTATTGTTTTATTAATAAATAGATAATAATAAAAAATATAATTATTTAAATATTGTATGATTTTAAACTTATTAGTTCAGCTATTTTTTATAGAAATTTAAAACATATAAATAAATAAATTTATCATAAATTCAAGTGAGACAGGTATATATATATATTCGATATTGAATCCATCTAATTGTCCTCTCAACATTATTGATTATCATTTGTCGTTCGTCTGTGTTTTAGATATGTTATCGATTTTGATTAACTTGACTTCTACAGTAGTCAATATAAAATTACTCATATATTATTAAATATAAGGAACCAAATATCGAAAATACTAAATATTGTTATTATTTTATTTACCACATCATTATCAACGATAATTAAATCTGTTTTATGAGAATTCTTGGAATTTCCATTTCATTATAATAAAATATTTATTGACTTTAACCATATTTATGTAAATAGTCCAGCAAATTTGATGTAGCTGTATTTCAGGTGATCTAATTAGTGATGCTGGAGCATCCAAATAAGACATTTCCCACAAAACTACTTTCTTATTTTATTTTATTCTGTTTTTTTTTTTTATTCAAAATCTTACCAATAAGAATGTTTGTTCTATTTTGAACAAAATGTCTGGTAACTAAATTAATGTCCATTGGTTTTTATTCTTCAAATAGCTATTGCACAACTCTATTGGTTGACGGTATCAACGACCTAGTTTCCTCATGATTTCTCATTTTTTGAAAACATAATTACATCTCCATCTGAAATTTAAATGAGCCAGTCAGTTTATAATATACTCCTAAAAAAAACCAACAATGACTTCCTAAAAAAATAAAAAAATAACCAACAAACTTTTAATAATTTTGTCAGCTTCACATCGGAAAAAGTTCAGTTATTTTTTTATTTTTCCATACATTTTTTTATTTTTCTTCAATTTATATAACTTCTAAAAATATTTTTTTTTTTTTTGAAGTTTGATTATCGAGAAATCCACAATATTTATTATTACTTTATATTTATTTTTAAAAAATAATTTAAAAAATCAAAAAAATGGATTTAACAACATCAATATTTAATGAGCGAAAAATAGCTTATCATAACGCACTTCATTCCCCTCCAACCAGACATCTTTCATCATTAATCGTTCTATTTCCCTTTTAATTTTTTATTAATTCTTTTTGTTTGTATTTTCTGGGATGCTGATAATTTTGGTTTTGAAGCCAAAACATTCAACACAAAAAACATCATTTGATAGATATCATTAGGCCCAATCGAATTCTCTCTCTCTAGAACCCACTCTCAAACAGTTGATTTTGAGAGCATCAGCTGGACGACATTTTCTATATATCCCTCTTCGCTACTAAATAAGAGTAGATCGCTGTTTTTGATTATAAAACTACTAATTGATCTTCAAATTCGGAGTGTATTATTTCAACGACTCCTTTTTTCTAATATTTTTTTTATGCAGACACTTATTTTACTGGATATAAAACTTTGTTCCTACTATTGGAATTCCATTAAAAAAAACAATTCTGGATATTTTCTTTAATAAAATATATACATATGTATATTATTCAGATATGTTTAAACAAACAAAGGAAATTTATTGTTTTCAAATAAATACATTTTATATATGTATGTATGTATTTATATATATAGCTCTATTTATCTACATATATAAGTATTTTTTAAATAAACGAAATACTTGAAGAATTTCTAATTTGGAAATGTTATTGATTTTTTATATGTATCTGTGACACTATAGAAAGTGTTTGCTAAAAAACGTTCATTTGGTTTTCTTTCCTTTGGCTAGGATCTTTAAGATCTTGCGTCTGTATTTTAAATGTTAAATTTTGAGGGCTGGCTTCATCCGTTTCGACAAAAGAATCGAAACTATACACTCTCCGTTCAGGAAGTTCTTGGATAAGAGCCGAGAAATCAGCAAATACTGCTGATTGCTCGAACTTTTGTACCACAAACGAATTAAATCCTTATTTCCCACGTAATAACTCAAGGAATTCTTCTGTTGGTTCGCAAATTGATAGTACCCCGCAATCTACTAGGCGGTCAGGTGGGGGAAGTACTTCACGATATTAGCCCTGCTGTCCTCAGAACAGATGTAACTCAGTATCTTCCGAGCAATATTCGGGATAATATTCCGAATATTCTTTTTTCCTTCTACTTCGCCTCCAATTATTTCATGCTCTGTCTAGCAAAGCACTTCTGGGCTCTTCTTGATTTTAAGGGAGGCAGTTTCATTGTTTGTTTGCGCATGAGTAGGCTCTTATTCAGGCAAACTTTTGAAAGGTTTCTGTGGAAAAAATAAATGTGGATGGGAAAATAGTTGAGGTTGTTGAAGGGCCTGGAGGGCTTGTGGTTGGGGGAGGCAGAGTTCCGAAAAAGGATTAGTGAGTAATTCGAGAAGATATGCTTGTTGCAAACGAATCATAAATTCCATTTGGGATTGAAAGAGTCAAATTCAATAAATTCTTATTTTTGTATATACTTGTATATAAAATATATTTTCTAGGTAATTTTTTGTTATTGTTTATATTAAATATACAATCTACCTTCTTGGCTTTTCTAATAAATTATTATAAGGTTGATCATAAGTTCAACACCAAAATAATTAAATGATACAAAAATATTGTCAATCAATAGCATTTTTCTGAAAAAATAATATAGTTTTTCTGGAAAATTAATATAAGAGAAAAAAAACACAAATTTATGGTAAAAAAACAATCAGTTTTTCCTTAAAAATGCTGAAAATCATCGACTATAAAATTCTAATTATTTGAGATTTAAGTAAGAAAAAATATGAATGTTTTGATTTCCTAAAAAGATTTTTCCCATTGAAAGAAATAAAACAAAAAATATAATGACTAATAAAAATACTCTTTTATGTGATTATTCTAGTGTAAGAAATAAACGCAAATATCAATTAAAAAATTATATACTCGTTTATTTATTTGTTATTGTTTATTTATTATTGTTATTGTTTATTTAATTTATTCGTTATATCTCTTATAATAAAAATATGTTTGTTTGAAAAAAATAAACCCACCCTCCAATTTTTTATATTTTTTAAACTCCCCATCTTCAATGAGAAATTGAAAAGACTAACTTTAATTAATAAGTTAGTTTGTGAGGAGTAGAATGAACCGTGACCCGAAGTCCTCTCACTTTGGGAATCGTTTAAAGAATTTTTTATATTATTCTAAAAAAGAGAAATTTATACATAATATCAATTTCAAGTGTGTTTCTTTACTAACACTTCCCATTAATAGCCGATTAGCTATTCATTTTCAATAAAAATATTACAAGCACTGCTAGTGGAGCCCTAAACACAATCAACCAATTTACTTCCACCCTTCGAAGACCCAACTACACTTCAAAAGGATATTTGTGTTTGGTTGTGGCGAAGTAGTATTGGTGAGAGGGTTGACGAGAATATTTGATTGACCCGCACGGTTAGATTTCGTGTTTCACGGACGATGGCTTCCTAGGAATTGAGGTGCAAAGGAGGCTATTTTTTTTGTTGTTGCTACAAGAACATGAATTGTCTATAATATTTGTTTGTACCTGTATGAGTATATTACGTTTATATAATTGAAATTGAAAAAACCGTATTACACTATAGATTCTTAGCACATTTCTAGCAGAATATATAAATATGTGTTTAAAATTCATATTATTTTTGGAGAATTTAGTTAGCTATTTTGGTTTCTTCAAGGTATAAAACCTTTCTTTCGACTGTAGCCTTCAATATACTTATTAAAGTATTTGTTCTTAACCGAATTCACTCATATTTGAGAGGAACACTTGCTGTCTATCTATGTATCTTTGATGAATTATATGTAGTTTTTTTCGCTTCTAATTTTTGTGTGTTTTTTTCTACATAAATTTGAACCTAGTTTAAATTCATATTTATATATAAACATATATAGATTTTTTTTTTGTTACTTATTTAATATAATTTATGAATTTGTTTATTTATTCATTAAGCTGTATATGCAATTTTTCTACAAACCAGCAAATGACGTCTTCATTTCTGGCCCGTTTTATATCCGCATCAGAGGAAATTTTTCCATTAAAATTCTGTAGTAGAATTCCAAATAAATACATCTATATATATATATTTATAGAAGTTGTTCCAATATGTCCGTTTGTAAGTTGCAAATGCTATTTCTTTTAAAAAAATGGAAAAATAAAAATAAAAAGAACAAGAACAAGAAAAAGAAAAAGAAAAAGAAAAAAACAATTATCTTAACTTAAATTGTAAAGTTGTATTTTTATATACACAATTATAAATAATTATAATAATGATAATAATAGTAGATATTTTTAAGAATAAATGTGAAAAAAAAAATTTGAATTGAAAACGAAAAGGAAAATACAATCATTAAACATATAAAAATCAACTATTCACATCATCTCAGATATGCTTTTAAGGCGAAGTCGAGCAAAATAGACTTGTTATAATAAGGTTGGTTGGCTTGGCACGTTGAGAAGGGGCTCACTATTATCTGACCTATTCACGGCACTTGATTTGCTGCTGCAATCCAGTGATTCCGCCTCTCGGATCGATTTCACTTCAGTTACAGACTTACGAAGTTAAGAAGCTTTCGCCGATGGAATGTGCGACAACTGTTGATTTATACTATTAACATTAACGTGGTTTTGCGGAATCAGGACAGAGTCTGTTGCTTGTTACTATTGAAGCACTTAAACCTTATAGTTGTGGGAAACAAATTCTGAACGGAAATTTGACATACTTTGTTAGGATTTAGATTATTGGAGAGTATTGTCGCTATCATCAATCTTCGGAATGACTTAATTTTGTGGCTTCGCCGCTGGTCGTTATAAGGTGGAGTGGGATATTATTTAGGATTCACTAGGCTTGGTCTTGTAATCCACATCTTTAAAGCTGTCGAGGCCGACTTTGTTGTGACCAATAAAACTATGAATGTTTCTAATTTGATTATCAACATCCCCGATTTTTTACTCAGCGTCTTTTGTGTCAGTCGTCGTTTGGGTGATTGTGTGTTTATGACTAATTGCCCTTGGGCGAGGAAGGCAAGGAGTAACCGGCCCTTTCATGATTTCCGGTTGGTGGCTAGATTTTAAACGATTTAGCATGTTTGGTGGAGGTTAGGAAAAGGGGTGAGTTGGCTGGACTAAATTGAACACAATATTAACATGATTATTTTTAATCTCTCTGCCATATGTTATGGTAACGGGAGTGTTTCCTTTCTGTCTTTTATGAGATGCAGCATTTTGAGTATGTGATGGACTCATAGGATGATAGTGTTTTTGAAACAGCTCTTGTCGCTCTAAGATTTGTGGATTCTAATTTAAAGTATTTGTTTGACTGGTTGTCATGGTAGATTAGTTTGGCTTGCGAAACCTGGCTAATGAGTATTTCTTTTCGACTGCCTTTTCGAGTTTCAACCTTTACTTATCCGATGACTGGTGTCGGCCGATGCCATTTTTTTGTTCTCTTGGGGTTAATGAGTCCATAATTTAAGAGCAGAAGGGAAAGCAGAAGGAGGAACCGAATAAATTATAGTTTGATTAGTATGTCTTCTTCGAGATGGTTTGCATTTGTTTATCAAAATATGTATGAATAGATGTGTATTTATATGTTTTTATATATTTTTTTATTAAAATTTATATTGTGAGTATATCAACTTTTCCCGATCTAAAAATCAGGGTAAAAATTAAAATAAATGGTTAGAATTCCATCTTTGTTTGGAGAAATTAGGAGGGTAATCATCGTATCATCTTATTGGTTCTTTTTTGGGAATGACAGCAAATAATATTTTTTTGGTTTTGAATAATATTGATAGGGGGGATAATTAAATAAAAATCAAATTAATATCCATTTTTTAACTTTATTTACTGCAAGTTATAAGTTAAATTAAACATATCTGGTATCAAGCCAAGACAATATTAGTTGGATTTTTAGTATATATTTTGATGTTTTTAATATTTATTATTATTACAAATATCTCAAATGTAATAAAAAATACAATAAAAAATACAAATCCATTTTATACTTTATTTTCTTCGATAGCTATATATCTATATATATACACATATATAACTAAATATTTATATTCTGACAACCTTCATTTCAAGATATCAACTATAGATTCAAGTTTACCAAATAGAATTTTACACACTTTCTTGGCTCCGTTTAACTTCTGGTTATACATCATCCGACTCCCCCCAAAGTGTGACACAATCACCTGGTTCTTGTTGTCCACTGAGTCTGCATCCACGGAGCAGTATTGCGAATGATTCAGGGGAGAACTCGGGTAGCGCTGGATGAATCCTACATTGGTGGCCTTAGATAGTTGCATGCGCAAAAGAGGCACTTTGCTCCTGAAGTGGCCGTCTTTTGACTGCTAATGCAGGCTTTTCACGGCTTATTTGTTGTTTTCATGGTCATAGTTAGTCATCAGGGCATTTTTTACCCCGAAATAAAAATAATCATCAGCGTTCGCAGGAATGCATTTCCGAAGCCTCTCGTTTAACAGTTTCTATATGCGATCCTTGTTGCTATAATGTTATTTAATCATATCGTTTTAGACTCTGGGTAAGCCTTCGATGTGGCTGTGGTAGTAGTATGCAACTGCTGCGTTTCCTCTGTAATAGTAGCAAAGGCCCAATCCATCGATGGCCTTCATTTATGAGTATTTATCGCTGCACATAAGAGAAAGTTCCAGTGACCTGTGATAATATTGGCTAGCTTGTTCGAAGGCTCCTTGCTTTTTCTCTAAATCTGCCACTATGAAGCATATATGCAGGGTATATGCATCATACTCGAGGATACGGGAGTAATATTCACAATTTTTGTAGTGACTGATGCTTCCTCGCCAATCCTCCAAAGCGTTAGAAATCTCACCGTAGAGTTCGTAAAACAACAGTTTAGAAATGCTGAGACTGAGGTTATTAATGTGTTCGGACTCTATAACTTCCAGTGTCTATTGGACTGAAAAGAGATTTTTTAGTCCCATAAAAAAACGATGCAGATAACGGATTTAGTCTTTGAGCTGAGAGCGTGTCTACTGATCCTGCTTTTGGATAGATTGCTGTATGTACTTAAGCAGTAAGGCTTGAGATTATGAGTCTTTGCGCTTCGCTTCTGGAATGCATCTGATGGTCTCAATGACAGGACTGAGCTTGATTCTACTGTCGAACTTAGGTTTGGAGGGTAGGCGAATGGAGCTGCGTCTGGCTTTCGATGGCCTGTTGGTGTCTTTGCACTGAAGGGGTGGCTAGTGGAATGTGACTTTAGTAGATTTGGAGTATCTTTAAAATATTTTATCACTTATTTATCTTTTGATTTTTTCTGGTTTCTTCATTTCTATCTATAGATATTATTGATTAGATATATAGATATATATATATCTGTATATTTATTTATGAAGTTGTCATTTTATGATGCTAAATTTCTTCTTATAGTTATTTATAGATTTATTTA
>JAHDVE020004231.1:0-54998 GCA_022606495.2 Halesus radiatus
AAATATTACAATGAGGTTTACAAACTTCAATAAGTTATAAAAAATAAATTGAATATTTCTTTCCAGACTTGTAAAAATAAGTCAATAGATGTCTCATATAAATAAAAATCGGGTAGGTATATCCGAGACTCTATTCAGATTGCAATTCAGTTCGGGATGAAACTTTGCAATCATCATAAGGATAGCAGCCAATAATATGGGATTTATAAAAATGGAGGATAATATCAACAAATCTTGAAGATGAAGTATGATGTCGGTGTAAATGGCGTAAATTGAACTGGTCTCATTAGCTAAGATGGTTAAACGGTTACCCCGGATAGGTAGAGGTCCTGGGTTCGAGTCCCAGATGCAAGTGAAATCTTTTTATTTTCCGTTGTTTTTTCGGTTTCGTGGTTTAATTCCTCGGGTGGCTAAGTCCTCCATCACGAGACGAGCAACATTTTCTGCTTAGTCTGATGGTAGTAGGATTGAGAGATTTTTCACAAGAATGGCTCTGTACAAATCGTCAAAATATTATTATTATTAATATCGCACTCTATTAAACAATATACTAACTTTGTTTCAAGCTTCTTTAATACCTAAAAGACTTTAAGAATTATCAAATATCCGCCCAGTGTCCATGACTAGTGAAATATCTGATTCCATCCCTGGTATGCTTTGCGAGGGCATCGAATCCGAACAATGACGTAGAGCCGAGCCGGGATACCTCCCATTGTGTTTCCGGATGTGAATAACCCATCCAGTGGCGGCCATTAGACGGGATACAAGGGACATACGGGAAATGGCGGGAAATGAAAACCGGTCAAGAATATACGGGATTATGACAGCAGCAATAAAAATTGCATTCGCAAGTTTAATGCATGCCAATGTGTCTTTACAGCGACAAGAATGCAACTCAAGTGTTTCAATCGCCCGGAGCCAATGAGACTATGGTAACCCTAATTGGGGTATGTTGTGAAGCTGAAGGGAGGGAGGAGTGGAAAGAGATGTGGAAGATGAAGGTTAGGAAGTGCGCGGCTACTCAGATCTGGTCAGTAAACCTGGTTAACTATTAAAACCATTTTAAACAACATTTCGATTGTGAATGGTGATCTTTCACCAGGACGATACCAAGAGTATCTAACACTCTGGATAATTCAGAATTGTGATCTTTCACCAGGAGTATCTAACACCAGGAGTATCTAACACCAAGAGTATCTAACACTCTGGATAATTTTGAATGGTGATCTTTCACCAGGACGATACCAAGAGTTTCTAACACTCTGGACAATTTTGAAAGGTGATCTTTCACCAGGACGATACCAAGAGTATCTAACACTCTGGATAATTTACAAGCTGAATATTGTATGGCATCCACTAAACAAAACATAATATCTGTACATACTTTACAGTTTATAACATTATGAAATATGTAGTATTAAGTACACCCAATATCAGTGGTTACCAAATTTTTACGATTCTTGTAGCTTTTGCTAAACCTAAATTTTCCAAAGGCTTCTTGTGTTAATAAGGAACTCCAGTGAAAATATACATTCATATAGATCAGAAAATGCCGATTCTGGATATATAACTTTCACTACATATAATTATACGTACAATTTATAAATCGTTATTTAAAAGTAAATAAAAAATCAAGTCATCAAAACACCGTGTTATGTTGGTACCATTTCATTTAAAACATCTGACGTCACGTGAGCATTCTGTTTTTGGATTAGTATGAAAAAAATTATTTTTAAGTATTTTGTTTAGTTTTGGGGAAATTATAACTTAATTTGGTGACTTTAAGCTCTATAATTGTTGTACAATATAAACAACTATTATACATGAAAGAAATTAGAGTATTCAGGAGTATTAGATCAATACTATTATTATGCTTTGAGTTGAAGTTTCTAAAAAGGTACATAATTTACTAGTTAGTTTACTATGAATGGACTATAAAATTATGTACGTTAAAGCTCATCCTTATTTGGACATCTGACATTCTAACCTCAAAACAGAACGGCCATAGATTTAGAGCGTTTTGGCGGCCTTTGAATAATTGAAATTTTGAAAATTAATTTAACCATGAAAACTAACTGCTGTTGAAGAAAAAAACTGCAGTCACTAACAGTTAAGGGCCAGCACTCAAAAATGGCTCTAAAATCTCACTTTGCAGGTTGCTAACTAAAACAATTCCACAAATTATTTATTTATAAATTCTGTACGGTTAGTTAGGAAAATATATAAGGTTTCAAAGGACAAATATTCGCAAACCGTAATCTTTAAATTCTATGAAATACATTCCAAAATGTCTGAAAATAGATGCATTTAGAAAAACCGTGAAAGAAATTTTGAACGTTACCTAAAATTCTAGTACGTATTTCATGTAGAATTTAAAAAATATAGTTTGAGGAGTGTTGTCTTTTAAAACCTCATGCATTTTCCTAAGTTTCGGTATAGAATTAACAGACAAAAAACATTCATAGTATTTCTTGAGTTAGCAACCTGCAAATGGCGCATTTATAAGTTCTGACCATTAAGTCTTAATCGATATGAAAATGAGCTGATTTCGTAATAATCCAGCTGGGGGGGGGAGGCGCCATATACAGTGACTGCTCTATACAGTGACTGTTCTATAAATTGACTGATCCATACAGTGACTGCTCTATACAGTGACTGCTCTATACAGTGACTGCTCTATAAATTGACTGATCCATACAGTGACGGGTTGTGCCTTTTTATGGTAAAGGGTTAAGATACTAAATAATTATTATAATCGACAACATACAAAAAAAATATTTTCAGGTATGCACTAAAACTAATGCGTCAAAAATGTTCCAAGTATTTAGAATGCTACATCCGAATATTGCTGGAAATGTCCACATCTGCCCGGAAGATGGACCTACAAGGGAAAGAGGAAGCGCAATACAGGTTTTTTCACCAAAAACAACAAGCAGATAACAATAATGAACAGGTCTCAGAACACCTCAGAACGGGTCTCACACAGGTAAGGTAGGTATTGTAAACCATGAAATAATATAATTATGTAACATATATTGTACATATATTTAAACAAGCCGTATTGTATTAAACTGTACAACATTCTTTCAATTAACTACGGATGTTGGCTGTAAGAATATTAAAACTTTTTTAAATTTGGTAATCAGTTAAGCATGGCAAATAATTATGTAACGATGTTATTTTTGATAAATGATCTTTGAGCTCGGTACAGCAAAGGTTAAAGGTGATCTTGGAGCAGCCTCGCTGAAACAATAAAGATGCTCCCAACAGTGTCTCGACTTAATATTATTATTCTCAGGCGAAGAAAACGCCCGGGAAGCGTCCTGAAGGAGCGGGCATTTACAAAAATAATAGATTTGTATGCCTACCACAGGAATTATAAGGCCATATTTTAATGAAGGGTGATATTTCAGCTTCGTGCTGTTTATGCAGTATCATCAAATCCAGAATAGAATTTATTTCCCGTTAATACAGATCTAAAATAGAATATCGACATACATACCAACTATAAAACTAAATAAAGATCACGTTTATAAAACGAATATACAAGTGATATCGACATTCTTAACAATGTTTAAAACTCAGCTCAACAATTGGTTCATGTCGAAATACGGTTTCTGATAACTTTTTTGTTATATTTAATTTGTAAACCATTGTAATATAATATATTCTCTCTTGTAAAACGTTCTTATGTACTCCTATTGTATCTGTATATTTCGAGCCACTACTGCCTATGTATTCCTCCACTTCGAAAACATATAGTAGATTTAGCCAAAACATTTTACTCCTAATTATAATCGAACTCGAATCCCTCTATCGCCAACCTCGGCCGCAGGACCCCTCCGGATCCGCCCAAATTCCATCTTATACCCTCCATTACCTTAGTGAGCGGGCTTAAATATAATATAGCTCTCAGCAAGTGCCACTATCACATAAAATACTGTTTACAATTGTTTGAAATAAATTAAATTAAACTCCCGCAGTAGAAATTTTTTTAAAATTTAATGAAAATTAAATTTAATAATGTTATTATTAATTTCTGCAAGAATTTTTAGTTTCTATTATTGTGACAGCTGTTTCGGCGTTCAATTCCATTTTCAAATTGCGTTTAATCCACATTGTGACGACTTATGTATACGATTTTATTTACTCCCACCCAATTCTAATTTGGACGGGTTTTTTGAAATAATGATTTATTATTGGTAAAACCGATTTAGTTAGAAAATAATTAAAATCGTTACATTATTGATTAATGTTATATTAGGATCATTCGTTCGTTTATTAATCTCCAATTGATCAAGGAAATTTAATCTAAGACCCATTTTTTCCATATGTAAGGGTTTAGGCTCGCTGTTGACAAGTGGGACGTAATTATTCACTAAGAGATGTTCTGTGAATTTTGAAAAAGTGATTTTAATATTATAACATCGCTTATGTCCTCCGAATCTAGTTGAGAAAACCCCCTCTCTGCCTGATATAGGTAGCGTCATAGTCGGCGTAAAAAACCTTATGTAATGTGAAAGCTTGATGGGCGTATGAAAATATTAAATAAATAAACCACGACACTTCTTGGCGGAGAGGACGAACCACACACAACTCCATTACGGTACACATCCCTCGCTTCATTCGAATTCATACACTGTCTCATACAAACTTTTCTATTAATTCGACTTTATAAATTACCGGACGCACACGTGTATTTGATTGACTTGATCGTGTCATGACTTCCAGAGGCGTCCACGACTTCTTCCGCCATCCTCTTGCGTGTCGCCTATTCTTCTAAACACCGTATTTTTACCGTTGATCCGTTCTATAGATCTATAGTTCAGACGCATAGAACGGTTAAATGAAGAAGACTAAACAAAACCATGGTTTGGGCATGTAGAGCGAACAAACGAAGAAAGGAGTGTAAGGAGAACATATGACGCAAATGTGAATGGAGGAAGCCGGGGATGTCATAGGAAGACATGGCACGAACAAGTGAATAAAATTTACTTTATCTTAACAAACGTCAGGTGGGAATGCTGTCCTTGTTCTACCGGTATTTTAATGGAAGATGCTCTGAAGAACTAGCGTCATTGATACTTCTCAACCGGTGCATAGTCGGGAAACACGCCAAACGCGGGCCCAACATTTACACACGGTAGAAATTTCTTACATGAGAACGGGTCGCTTTTACGACTCGTTCTTGTGTTCAACAGCTCGGCTGTGGAATGATCTGCCGGCCTGTTTCCTCCATCCTACAACATGGGTCTCTTCAAGACCTAGGTTGACTCCTTCCTATCCTCTAAAAGACCCTCCACACAGCATCCCCAAAGATGATATAGGCCTTGAGGAAAATTATTTCCCTCAGAGCCTCCTGTGTGGAGTTACTGTAAACAAAAACACTTTAGTCGGGCCATGTCAGAAATCAAAATAACAGATAGAATATAGGAGACAATGTATGACAGCGCCCTTGAGGTGATTTTTCACAAAAAACGGCTCTATACAAATAATCCAATTATTATTATTATTATTATTATGAATGTGGATGAAGCAAGAAGTGTATGCCAAGATCGAGTTGTTCGGCGGTCCGTTAGTTAGTTAGTTGGCTGACTTATATAGCGCCGCTTTTATAAAATGTACATAAAGTACTATAAGTAAACCACGAAAGCCACAGAAACCATCATTAAGACTGTTCTTTGTTTTTGGAATGAGTTTTACATTAAGGGAACCTTAATATTATGGCCGAGATATTATTTATGTTGACTTTCATTGTTTAGCGTATTGAGTACAAAGAGAGCAAACCTTCGTCAGGATTCATGCCACCTTTCGATTGGGATTCCCGCTAAGTAAACGTAAATTTTAATGACGTAACAAAGAGCCGGCAACGATAAGCTAATTGAATTTCCCGTTTCACATAAATAGAACCCCGCACTGAGCGCGTTGTCTGGGAAATAATGGTCCGTGGAGAAGTCTTCGAGCGGAGCGGAGATGAAATAAAATTTGAGTAGAATGCAAAAATGTTATACGTGCAAGGAAGGGCTCCAAGCACAGAGTTCATGATATCCCCAGAGGAGCAAGTAAGTATGAATTAGGGAGGAGAATGGGACAACAGGGGTAGTGTAATGGACGATCATTGGCTGAAATATACATTCAAGCTCAGAGGCAAATTCGTATAAATTTATTTTTTTCTCAATATTTATTTATTTGTAAGAAACAAAAAGCTTTTAATACAAATACATATACAAAAAAGTTTAACAAAAGGTAAGCCAACAAATTTTGTTGTGCTAACAGTGGTTAAATAAAGATGTTTTATTTATGAAGGTAACAATTAAAACGAACAAAAAATAGTAATTTCTTCAAACGATTTGTAACTTTGTGGCGTCATTATTAATTAAATAATTAATAATATACTTTGCAAACACTACTTTTATAAAAAAAAAATTAAAATAAAAGTGGTGTATACAAAGCATATTTTTAATTATTTAAAAAATAGTAATTTTATTATTAAACATCATAATACGCCTTTCAACCCAGTTTTACATTTTGTAAAAAGGTATAGGTAAATCTATACCGACCGTAGAGGTGGGTTATTCCACTTATTTTACGAACTCGGTTCCAATTCCGAGTTTAGCCACACGGACTCGATTCGTCGGTCCTTCGTTCCTTTCGGTCCGCCTAACTAATAATGTTTAAAGTAAATAAAAATATGATAGGTAACTTACTTAATATTGAGCTTTTCTCTTGTTAAAACTACGCAAATATTGATATTTTTAATGAATGTCATTCGCTTAATAACAGCTGACTGACAGCTGTCCTCCGAGAGAACCAGAACCGCAGTTAAGCAAGAAGTTTTTAAGCCTAAGGAAAGGGAATATTCCTTAAAAATAGCGGGAATTGCGCCCCCGGTGCTACCTATTACGTACGCATACGAGACTTGGACATTGAAAGCAAGCTCAATGGACAAGCACTTTTTAAAATGTGGCTTTTTTATAAATGAAATTGAACATGAGGGAACTTGTACGCCCATCTATTCAGTTGGTAATAATAGTCAACAATATATGAGAATAAAATTGATATTTTCATATATTCAATGCATAAATCGCAAAGGAGAAGGTGATTAGAGATTTCATCAATTGCCACATACGTGAGCATATAACGAAAAGTGGCCAAGTCAAATTCCTTGTTTTTAGGAGAATAAGATGGATGATTTTTACATGGATGCAGGCTCACATTTTCGAAAGTTAGGATTATTTAAGTATATTATGTTTCATATAGATAAAATATTTTGGCTTGCGAAGCTGTGAGTTTGTGTCTATGCAAAGGACCTCAGTCTTTAGTCTCCCAACAGACAGGGATCTTGACTTGGCCACTTTAAATTGTATGCTCACGACATTAGTCACGAAGGTAGGAGTATAGGTTTCAAAGGATGGAAGTAGAAAAACAATTATCTAATAATTATTACTGAACTAGTATTTAAGTTTCGGAAGAGATCATCCAGTTATCTGAGAACTAGAAAAAATTGGCGGGACCTCAGGAAGCCAGAAACCTAGTAGAACAGGACACCTCGAGATAGGAAGGTCTGTGTGAGATTTTTCATCGATCTGCTGCACCCTTAACCAATCTTTAATATGAGGGTGTAAGGCTTCTTAGAAGCCTTTGATCATTAAACTGCAGAGAAAGGGGCTGAAGAAAGCCTCCCCGCTCTCTTCCTTGTCCAACCTCCCCCGACAGGGAAAGATAATTTGTTACGTTTTCAGGTAGCGGGGGTAATTTATTGAATGATTTGCTTTCATACAATGTTATCAAGGGATGTTTTTATAATGGATGAAGAATTTGCACCAGAATTTAATCGGGGAAAAAGTATTTTTTAATGTTTTGTTTAGAAATGAGAATGTTTTATATGCCGTGTCTCCAAATAATAATCTGACAAAGCGAATTCAAGAGTCTAATCTTTTCATAAAACTATTTTCAGAGACGGGCTTTTTAATTCGCTCAGATCAAGGAGAGGTTTTCGAAGGCGTTTTATAAAGAATACTTTTTAACCCTCCCACTGTCCACTGTAGACGATCTCCTACAAACTCCCAAAAAGTATATGAATTACATTTGATAAATATAGTGTATAATATCTTCTACACACCAGCCTACACGATTTAGTTCCATAAATGGCCACCAGTGGACACTTGTCAAATAATATTTGAAACAAAAGTCAGTTGTTGGGTAATCTGTCAAAAGTGTGGGTGAACTGCTGCTGAGCTGTGAGAGCTGATTAGAGATTTCGGCAGGTATTAACTTATATACCTGCTTAATTCCTCTAACATTTTAGTTACTTTTGAATATCTATTTCGCTATTCTCATTGCTCTATTTTGGAGAACTTGTAATTGGTCCAGTTCTCTGTCGTTACACAAGTAAAGAGCAGAAGTTAAAACGTGGAGCAATAATAGACTTGTAAATTGTGAGTGTTGTCTTTCTGGACATTTTTGGACGTATTCTTAACAAAAAAGAATTTTACTTCCCAATTTTCTTTTTGATATATTCTGCATATTTATTTAAATTAAGTTTTTCATATCATTTGCATTTTCAGTAATTTCAACATCAATTTTTATTTTGCTTTCGCTGCATATCTTCTTATATTTAATTATCATATATTTTATATTTTTTTTATTCAATTTTAGTTTGTTTATTTTTAGCCATCTTGATACATTTTCTAGTTCATTATTCAAAATATTGATTAATTCCTCATAATTATCTCCAATTATGTATACGAGTGAATCATAATCGTACTTTATAATGGTACTTTGCAAATATTTTTACAATGTCATTAATATAAAAAATGATCGTATTGTAATTTCTTCAAAAGATTGGTATTCACTTTGTGGGGTCGGTATTAATAGATGAATTAAAAAATTACTTTATTATTTAAAAAAAAAAAAAAAATTATTTAATATTTCAAATTACTTTTTTATTTTGTATTCTATATATTCCTGATGACGAAAGCATCGCTTTCGAAACATGTTGATATCTGTGTATATTAATAAAATGGTGAATACAAAGTATTATTTTAACTCATTTATTTATTTTTGGTTTTTGTAAACCGTAATGACAATTTATTCTTTAAAAATATATACAATTATCCCCGATTTAGGACAATTAAAAAAAAAATATATATTTTATTATAATCCACACGTGTATTTTATTATAATTTACGAGATCGTGGTTGGTACAGGGAATGAATATGCAATATTTAATAGCCGTTTGAGTTTTGGTTTCACAGTATTCTTTTCAATTTTGGCATATTCTTTCTTAACACCGCAGAAAAAATCTTGAATGGGGAAAAATAATTTACTTCCCTATTTCCTTGTGACCCTCCTTCTTTGGTGGCGAATTCTTTGAGCAACCTCAATTTCGTTTACCTGAAAAAACACAATGCCTAACAATCAAATTATTAGGCCCCCTCGGAGCCATACAACTCGGGAGGCCGATTGTCCCAAAAGCTTTCAAGCCATTCTGACCTTTCCCACATTCATCACTTTGCATTATGGTGCTTGTACTTTCTGACCTCCGAGGGAGTGTAGTGACTGTGTTGTCAAATTCCCAGAATACCAGAATAAAAGACAGGCACGTAGGAAAATGCTTTTAAAATTACAAATTTGGATGAAAAGATAATATCGTGCCAAGCCCTCACAATAAAATATACTCGTTATAACAAGGCTCAATATACATGGCATCCATCAACCTACAATATCTAGACAGATATGGATCTTAAAAATGACGCCCGAACCAAAATGAATTCCTCCCCGAAAACATTTACCAAAATGAAAATGCAATATCTCGTAGTCATATATTGAAAGAAGCATTGATTATTTATTACCTTTTGTTGGTCTACATCGATCAATTTTGTCTCCCAGCAATTTTGCACCAACATAGTAACTAACTTTAGCGAGATCATTTTTCAAACACAATATTGAGACAGTTAGAGATATTTTAGATGGACTTTATTATTAACAATTCAATCAGCTATATGAAAAAAGTTTATTCTAGCCGTTGTTGTATGACGATGTATGTGCTCGTGACGTGTGAGAGTATTCAAGTTATAACAGTAGTTTTGTCAAAAACTATACGTTTAACAATGGCTTTGCGTACGGGTCAGTATATACAGATGGGTTCTTAAGTTTCACTTTCAATCTTATGACGCGTGCCTTTCTGGCTTCCTATGAGATGATCCAAATTAAATCATGCGGTTTAGTGTTAACTTTTCGATGTGCTATTTAGGAGCGAAGCGTGCTAGTCTTTCGAAGCGAGGCTAAATCTAGTAATAATACTCGTATATCGATGATAGCGATCGTGAAGGCTAAGCAACACTCGTGCTAAAAACCTCCGATTATAATATAAATGGTTTTAACCATACTTAGTGCAGGGTGATTGGATAAATCAACACACATATGAATCGGCACACTTTTTAAAAGTAATATAATCTAAAAAAAAACATGTTTATTAAGTTAGGTTAGATTAGATATTCGGACTAGTTTTTTTTCTACTTTTATGGCTTTATATCACTTGCCAATTCATACGTGTGTTGAATTATCATCTAACCTTAGTGAAGATATCTGAATAGCAAGGTTTGTTCAAATCATCTGATATACTTGTCCTTCCCATCCCCGGACTTCATCCACCATATAGTAACTATAAATGTAAAAGGTGTAGATTAAAATATTGTAGTGTATTTCTCCTTCAGAGTTCTGGAATTTAGCATTGGACAACGACCTTTCTCAAATGGCCCAAGTTTTGCAGATTCCAGGTGGCTTTCACCTGGATATTTAGGCGCCCACTGTTTCATAGTCCAACTAAGGACGCCACCCAATTATATTGGAAACCAACGGTAATTTCTCATTTTAGCATTCATACATCGTCATATACATACTCTTCTGATATTCCGAGTCTTGACATGGCACGATTCAAGTATTTGGTTGACTTGATCGTGCCATGCAATGCTAGGGCGTCCAAGCGTCGCTTTCTTAATCTTACTCATCACGCTCACATCAGCCTCGCATTATTTGCGAATCACTCACACGGTCAGAAGATCCATGGCTCACTGCAATAATTAAAAACAAACTTAAATTACTAAATGAGCGACTACATACGAGTATATCCTGCTCTCTCACATCCATAGGCCACCCTCGCGGTGGTTTTAATGGACGAATTAAATAAAGAATGGCGATCAACCCCCGGTTTTCAAAGTTTTAATCAAAAAATGGAATGTCAAATAATGTTGACGGTCGTAGATTGATTGGTCACCTGCCCGGGGTTTTATATTAGATATTATCATTTTAATTTGGGATTTAGCTTAATTCGTAAAAGGGACAATCTTCCGCTTTAAATACTACTTTATCACATTTATTCGCTTGCCCTGTTTATAAGCCAAACGTGGTTTATATTACGTAAATATGAAAAGTCTGTTAATAAGAACGTACTACCTAAAGTAAGTTACAAAAAAAAAATGAAACTTTTCATAGTCAATAACTATATGGAAGCAAAACCACGTTTAATTGCAACAATTACTTCAATACTTATTACGGTATTCATTCACCAATTCTCAGAATTCATTGCCTTACTGATAAACACCGCGAGCTGGTATGATATATTTGGTATTGAAAAACTTGCAAGTTTTAAAAATCAAATAATTTCAATCCTATCTGATAATTATTAATTTTATATATTCTATACATATATTTTTAGATATATTTATTGATTAAACTTTTTGTTACATGATATAATACAGATTTTCTTTATAAATTTTATACCATTCTTCCGTTAGAAGGATTTGCTTGTAGTTATGTCTTCAGTAACGGTGATTTTACGGGGTGGTTTGACGTCACAAAAGGCTGCGTAGTGTCACGTGGTTATTCAATCTATACATGGATAATTGTATGCAATCAATAACAAATAAGAATACTATAGTAACTGCAATATCATGCAATATGCAGTGTTTCTGATATTATGTCTTATGACCAAAACCGTATCTTCCTAAGCTATTTATAAAATTTTAAACATTTATATGTACTTTACCCGTTTCACTAGACGATGTCTGTTCAGAGACAAGTAACAATAAAAAATAAATATATAAATACGCAAATAAAGGATTATGAAGAAAAATTCTTAAAAATACATAAGAAAATGCGTAAAACACATATAAAATAAAAAAAATTAAAAACAAAGTTTAATAAGTGTATATGCGAAGCTACAAAATAAATAAATTATTAGGTTAGTTAGTTGTTTGAAATATCGAACATTACAGAATGGTAAAAGAACCGGCGAAATTTCGAGGAAGTCTTTATTTATAATCAAGATCTAGGCTAGCGAAGTATCCTGGAGAATTTTCACGAGAATCAGCTAATTGGAGAATAAAGCTATTGGTGTCGACCCTCAATGCCTAGTAGATATGGATAACAGCTAGGCTAAAATTACATTTTCTCTCGGCTAATCGAAACTTCTCTTCCACTTTCGGGAAGGAGCGGCTACATCCGAAGGACCATAAACTAGGGGTGAGGCCTTCACCGCGAACATATATTTCGTAAATTAATAATAATAATGATTTATTATCTTATTTCTTTATAAGAAAATTACAAATAATGATATCCTCACTGGGATTTCCCGCGCTGCGGATTTCATTTACAGAATACGAAATTACATTATATTAAATTGATGTGCTGGAGAAAAAAATAAAATAATTGTACGGTGAAGTGTTTTGAGTGAGTGGTTTCGGTGTTAGTCTGTATTCGGTGTTAATATATTTTCACAAGAAGCAATCACTTTGTGGTTTGACATTGTATTAAGTAAACGAAACACGTTGTTATAAACCACAAATATATTTTTTTTCACCAACCGGTTTCACTTAACTCAAGCTTCATCAAGGTATATAATAACTGATATTATATTTACGTTATTATATTTACCCTGATGAAGCTTGAGTCAAGCGAAACCGGTTGGTGAAAATAAAATATATTCGTGGTTTATAACAACGTGTTTCATTTACTTAATAATATATTTTCTATTTCAGATCTCACTATGCAACGTATCCAGTGTTTTTTTTTTCTTTTAAATTCATTATGCTTGTTTGATTTTTTAAGGATATTGTGATGAAATAATAATACTTCATTGAAGCTTACAAGCCTCATTGCAATGCTTTAAAAAAATTAAAGCTAATATTAACAAATCTCAAATGAAACATAAAACTGAAAAGACAGAGAAAATAAAAAAGGTAACGGTTGCATCTGGGACTCGAACACAGGACCTCTCGGTCTATCCGGAACCTGCGCTCTAACCAATTAGTCTAATGCCACTCAATTGTTCTCCGTCATTTTTTATCGAAATCATACATTAATTTAAGGACTGTAACATCTTTAAATAAATCCCACACATTCATGGCTGCTATTTGCCTCTCTCTTATGCATAATACTTTTCAATTGTTGCCTCCCTCTCGTATTATACTCTCTCACAATTTCTCTGTACATATACGAGTATATACTCTGTATTATTTTCTATAGTTATTATATTTGCCCTGACGAAGCTTGATCTAAGCCAAACCGGTTGGCGTAAAAATACAATATATTAGTGGTTTATAACAAAGTGTTTGTTTTAAATAATAATAAAAATATTTGGATGATTCGCGTAGTGCCGTTTTAATATACTTTATATTTCTAAAACTTGTAATCCTTTAAGTTTTTACACTATTTTATACTTTACATATACAGGTACTGTAATCGTTTTTATATTTTTCTAATTGTTTTTATTATATTCGTTAATCTTTTGTTTCTTTGTTATTGTTGTTGTATTTACACTTTTCTTACCTTTACATTAATGGCACATGTTGTGGCGTATACATAAATAAACAATATTGAACTAAGCTCATTGGAGTGAAAATAATAACTGATATTATAAAAAAATAACTGGGCCGCCCGACCCTGCTAGAGACTAGAGATTATTCCGCTGAACATCAAGTATCTAGTTAATATGGTACTACTAGCTAATATCCAGAATAGATATTTTGAACGTTCATTATATTGACATTCTGCCATATATCATAGGTATGCCCTGAGTCAAGTCGTGTGCGCCGTGCGGGCCTCCGCGAGCAAATACTTGCGAAGCAATCGCTACATAATACAAATTCTTTGCCTAACAAAGTGGCGCAAGAATTATGGGAGATATGCTACGTTGAACACTTGCTAGCATCTTAATTTGGCTCGTGTTAAAGTAAATGCTTATTTTCGTTAGCTCCAGGAAAATAATGTTCCAAGTTGAAATTCACCGTACTTAAGAAAATAAAAATACCAAAATACTTGGAATTAGGGTTTTTTATCCAGTTAAGATCTTTTCCCTAAAAGTCATGAAATGTAATTAATAAATTCAGTCAATTTAAATAAACCATCAGATGATAATAGTAATAAGGCCAAAGCGCCGGAGTACTAGTTAGCCAGAACACATGAGGGGTATTTGTATAAGCCCCAGCTAGTTAGAGGATTACGAAAGAATCCGTAAAATCAAAAATCAAAATACTTGGAAACGAATAATATTGAAAAATTAATTATTAATTGTGTTTGTGTTTAATTCGTAGAACTCCTTTTAATTTTTTTTAAAATTGAATGTAAATCAAATTTAATAATGTTATTATTAAGTTCTGCAAGTATTTTTAGTTGTTGTTATTGTGGCGTTTAAGGCCATTTTCAAACTGTGGTTAATCCACATTGCGACGACTTGATTTAATTTTCCCCCACTCCTTTAAAAATTTGGATGGATGGGTAATGATTTATTATCGGTAAAACCGATTTAGTTAGAAAGCAATTAAAATTCTGAATTCTGTGAGGTTTAAAAAAAAAATAAAAAAAAATAAAAAAAATAAAAACTGAATAATAGTCGTAAAATAATGGCATGGAAGGAAGATTATTTAATTACAACCCAAATTGAAATTTTCAATAAGGAACTCCAGTCAAATTTTTTTTGTATTATCAATAATGACGTTCAAACTTAAATACCAGTATATTTCGTTAGTTTTCATGGTTAAAATTCATGGTTTCAATTTTTCAAAGGCCGCCCAAAACGCTCCAAATCTATGGCCGACCGGTTTTGAGGTTAGAATGTCAAATATCAAAACAAATATGAGCTTTACCGCACATAATTTTATATTCTATTCGTAGTAAACCATCACTAAACATAAGTAATAACATTAGGTACCTTTTTAGAAACTTTAACTCGAAGAATAATAATAGTATTGAGAATTAACATCATCAAAATATACATATTGACAGTTGATTTGATCATGAATACCCTAATTTCTGTTAATAATAATACTTTTTTTTATATATTGAGCAACAATTGTAGAGCTTAGAATAAGTTTAAGTTTCACCAAAGCTAAAAAATAGACATTTAAAATACAAAACAAAACCGAAAAATAAAAATCTCCATACCTATCTAAAAACAGAATACACACGTTACGTCAGATGTTAAAAATTCAATGGTACCAATATAACAAGGTGTTTTAATGAGATGATTATTTTATAATTTCTTCAAGCGATTGGTAACTTTGTGGCGTCATTATTAATTAAATAATTAAAAATGTACTTTGTTTACACCACTTTTATAAAAATAAATAAATATTTCTACATGTTCTGTTAAAATAATTTCAAGTAAATACTTGAAATTATTTTTTAGTATTCATGTATTCCTGAGGATGATAGCATTGCTGTCGAAACATGTAGAAATATTTATTTATTTTTATAAAAGTAGTGTAAACAAAGTATATTTTTAATTATTTAATTAGATGATTATTAATTCAATTTTAAATAACGATTTACAAATTCTACGTTCAAATAAATATGATAAAAGTTATATATTCAAAATCGGCGTTTTCGTATACATATATTAATAAATATTTTTAAAGTCATAATATTATTCATTTGGAGTTCCTTATTAAGGAACGAAGACGGAAGGAAATGACTAGCTGGCTATTCAGATCTGGTTATTATTACTTATTTAGACATCGGAAAAACTATTTCACGTATTGTTTCGATTATAACTTTAGTAACTATAATATCGTTACGGATTACAAAAAAAAAGTATAATATTGCAACTTCATTTCAGTTCGCATATTTGACTACGACAGAGTTTTCTTAGGTGAAAGGATAAATTTACACATGCGTGAAACCGCACACGTTTTAAAAGTGCCGATTCATATATGTGTTGCTTAATTAAAAATAATAATAATTATTGGCTAATTTAAATAGCGCATTTTTTTTGTAAAATATTACCTTAGGGCGCTTAATAACGCAATAAAATAACTTGAGGGTAGGAAAATACGTAAAGCGATGTAAAACATGTACTAATAATAATAAGTATGTCAATTTATTCGACTATGTCATTTTCATAGTTTGCGCCAACATCCTCGCCAGGCGAATAGTCTAAAGCTTAACATGACAGCATAAACCGCTCTCCGGAGAAGTGCTACTAGTGAAAATTCTTTGGAAAATTCTCCCGAGATACTCTCAGAGAGGAAAATGCTCACATTGACACAGATAGCAGGAAATACGTGTTGGCTACTTGAATTTTGCTACTACCAATAACTAGGATCTTTATGGTTGGGTGCTTTGTACAGACACTAAACTTGCCAAAATGTAATTACCTTAAATTTGTTTGTTTTCTGCAGGGCTATTTTAAAATAAAAGACCAAAGAATGGTAATTATAGAAAAAGATTAAAGATAAGATGGAAAAGTTGCGAGGAGAAATTATTAGAAAGGGATTTTTTTTAAATTTAATAATGTCACTATTAAGTTTTGCAATTTTGTGCAATATTGTGCAATGCACGCCACTGATTATTGAGGTGCCCGAAAAAACAATGTTTTAGGATAATTTTACCGGTGAAAGATGCAGACTGAAATACCTTGCCGGTAAGGCATATTCATTTAGGATCAATATAATTTATTGTACTGGCGAATTATATCAGATTCCAGTACTTTAATAATTCACCCAATCCAACCCTAAACAGTTACCTACACAAATTAGCTACAATTACGTAAATTTTGTAGAAAATTGGAGACTGACACTTGTATTTAAAAAATAAAAGTATGGGACACAGGAACACCTAATACGAGCGTTCTCACCAATCTAAGCGGAGCGAACGCTTAGTTAATTAAGCAAAAATGTACACTTAGCAAAGCACTAATCAACTCCATTTCATCAACATGTTTTATCTGAGCCAATATTATACATGAAAAAAAAATATCTGTAAGATTGAAATTTGCATTTAAAATTCACTAACAGCAGGTACATTATATTTTATTTATACAGGTGCAATCAGTACCTACACTTTATCTGTGCCATTGTTCCGAGTTGTGAATAGTAGGTGTCAAATGGGTATAAAGAAAAGAAAATGAAAATATGGTTCAGTTCGGTACGCGAAGCAGGTCAGTAAAGTTAATCAAAACGAGTTTGATACTCGTATATCCTCAAGCTCGGGGGAACATGCTTACTCATGCTCATGAGCTACGGCCAATTTATCATCTGGAATACTCGTATACCATTTGTGAGAATGAAAAAAGGTCAAATGGTTCGAGTAAAAGTAAGGAAGGTATGATAAGAAAAAAACAACAAAATTGGGTGGGTTCTCTGGTAGATTGCTTTTCACTGAAGAATTTAACTGGTCATGCATATCCTGATGGATAAAAAATCTTCTTGTACGCGAAAAGATTGGTTAAATGTAGACCTTGCAATGCAAAGTTTTTCATCAAATTGATAGATGAAACATTGATAAGTATATTTTGAGAAACGATTTTTTTTCCTACCTGTATACCAGGTATACCAGTGCCTCGCATTACTCTATGACCAGAAGATGGCTGTGTGTAGATTTTAAATTTCGGGTATGATTTGTGAATTGAACATTTGAAAAGAGTCATTTTATTATCAGCTTCCGCTGATTTTTGTAGCCATCAAAATAAATGAGCGTGCATGTTGTTATGTTAGCCTTTAACATAGCGGTGATGTTGGAAACTAAAAACAAACTCTATGAAAGAGACAAAAATAATAATTGGATGATTTGTATAGCGCCGTTTTTGTGAAAAATCACCTCAAGGACTCAATATATTTCATGAAGGGGTAACATTATGTATCTAAGTTCAAAACGCACATTTAGTTCAGGCTTAATATTTCACAGCCTTTAGTGAAATCAGTATGCGTACGCACGGCTTTGTGTTATGCATCCTACGAAAAAACTATATTAGGGAAGTCAAATATATGGCCACAAGGCAATTTAAAACTAAAAATAATAAATTTGACAAATAGAAACAACTTATCAACACATGAGAAAGATTTTGACATCAAAAATTATTTGTAGACTGCACGCCACTGCTGTATACCTATATATATATAATAAATATCATATTTGCAAGTATCCCTGTTTTAATCAATGTGTTAAATTACATATATATAATTTAACACATTGATTAAAACAGGGATACATGCAAATATGATAATTAAGTTTTTTCATGTGCACCTTTTTTATCGTTGTATTTATTGTGTTATGTTTCTATAAAACACCCAATCGGGCGTAATAAACCTTTCTTGTAATGTAAACATGCTTTACAACTGTTCATGTTTTACAACGTCGTAATAATTATAAACCTATTACCCACCCATTGCGCTGTAACTAGCTACTTACATATTCTCTACCTTCTTACTTCTTTTATACTTATGTTATTATATCGTGTACTAACCCATTTGTTTTACACTTTTTAACCAGCAGTTATAATGTAACCACAAGTAAAACTATTATTCATTACGCTGTAACTGCTTACTTATGTTGTACCTATTTACTTCTTTTACACACTTATTATTATACTCCTTTGTAATATGTGATAAATGTATCAACATGTAAAGTCTTCTAGGCGTGAATAAATAAATAAATATATCATATACTTAATTTGTAAATTGGACTTTAAAATATCACAATTAAAAAAATAATGATTCTCAATATGTAATAGTATACGTATAAGATACTATTTGTATTAAAATTTGGATTGCCGCGGTGCTTCGGTGCCAGTCCTTCGGTACACCACTGGCTAAAATCTTGATGCTTTCTGACCGAAGTTAACTGAATCGACGAAAACAATAACAAAAAACATCCTTACAATACCGGAAATTAAACTACTACTGATCTACTGAAACCCTAAACTTATCGTGCAGTCATTTATGAAAGCAAAACCATCTTCGATCATTGCTCTTTTCATGGATAACTATTTTACAATAATATTATTAGTATTTCTGCTAGAATTCAATCAGGTCAATGAATTTATTCGGGAAGAAAGTTGACATTCTAGAAGGAAGAAGAGTTAAGTGGAAATAGGGTACCTATCTGCGGAAAATATCAAAAAACTATTTCGTTTTGGGTGAAGATATTTACTTTACTTTCTGCCAGAACGAGTACGATAACAGGAAATACAAGAAGGGTTATTTTTAATTTTGAAAGTGTTAATTCATGGTGGAATTCTATTTTAAAATGAATATTTTTGATTAAAAATCTTTGTAACGTTTTAGAAAAGTAAAAGAAAAGCACGTAATGAATAATCAATTAGAGAATGGGGATGACTCTCCTCTAATATATCCACGATAGTGTAACCTTACTTGTATGCATTAATAGTATCTAACGCTTGAATATACTCGTAAATAGGAAACACTTAATAAAATGCCAGGGTAAAATGTAACTGGGAATTTTGTCGCAGACATCCAAGGCGAACTCTAAGAAGAATATTACCCTGATCAAATATTTTAAAAACCCATTAAAATGTATCTGGTCACACGTAGTTCGTGGAACTACGGGACAAAAACTGCTATAAAATTCATTTTAGCAAACAAGAAGGAAATCACAGGGAAAAAACAAAACCAAAAAAAAAGCTGACACGTAAGACATTATATATATTTTTTAAAAACCCTTAAATTCGGTAAACAAACACAATGTAATCCGAGGGTAATAAACCAACCCGAAAGTAGATTTAAAAACATAATAGTAAACAGTACGGTCGGCAATAAAACAAATTCCAAGTCACAAATAAAAACAATATTAGAAAGCAAGGGGACTCACTCCTGACATCGATGATACATATACCATAGATTTAGCTTTTAATTGTGCCAGGCTGACAATGCCCGTGATAGAGTGAAACCGGTGCGGTCGAAAATAAATAAGTGGACAAAAGTTACAAAGGTTTTTTAATCTAAAAAATTCATTATAAAAGGGTTGTTCACATCATGATATTTTAAAGAAATACGACATAGTTTCTAAAATAGCTTTCTGTTATTTTAGTAATAATTTCAGACGAATAAATCTTCTGTGGTTCAAGTTCCTATATCTTAATATTTTTTGTTGTTTTCATCAACACACTGTTTTAAAAAAAATAATAATAATAATATTTACAATAAAAAACACATAAATTAATTTTATGTGTTTTTTATTGTAAATTATGGCGAGCCATAAAGTTAATGCTTTTTACAAATATATAATAATATTTAATTGCATGTTTTATATGCAACTAATTATCATATGGGTTAACTGATAATAATAATACTTGGATGACTTGCACAGGGCAGTTTTTTGCGAAAAATCACCTCAAGGGCGCTGTAAAAATACTACTTGCTAGGGTTTGTCTTATTATGTACAAACAGATACAGAAACATACTTACCTTGCAGGTCACTTCAGATTAAAACGTTAAATTACAAAGTTTTCGTTTGAGGAGATATGAGTTTGCACGCACAGGACACAATATTAGAAAACACTGCACATTGCATGATATTGCAGTTACTATTTAAATCCTATTTTTCATTGATATTATGTTTATTGGAAGGTTATTGGCAAAATAAGAACATACATTTTTATTTTTTTAAAGTAAGACACATATTCTCTGGTTACGAATAACCTGACAATATTTGAAAATCTCCTACTACCATCACAGTAAGCGGGAGATGTTGATTGTGTCATGATGGCGGACTTAGCCAGTCGAGGAATTGAACTCACGACGCCTGGGTGAGACCTAGACGCGATGCCAACTCAGCCACTGACTGGTCATTTATTTGCAATATTATTTTATTTGATATTTTCGACAATAATTATTTACAGTTACAATATTTCATTTGTGGTTATGATTCATACAAACATAAATAAAATGATGAAGTTAATAAAGCAACCTAAGGTTGAAAGTGTGATACTCGTGCAAGTGTGATTTGTTTCGCATTAAGGCAAAGCAATGCCAAGTAATGCAACATCATGTGTTTTTGGTTTAAAGCTTTAATCGCATAGAAAAGTATTATACTCGTAGATGCTACTAAATATTGCGAGTAGAACGCATCTTCGACTTTGGTTTAACCGGGATTTTTTTTAAGTCTTTTTATAAACCCAGAAAAAAATAAAGCATAAGTCTACAAAAAATGCTTTGAACTGTAAAATCTCCTCCTTACGAACCCTGTATCGGATTTGGTTTTATTGGATAATGTGGCAAATTACGTCCTTTAAAGTATGTCTGGAAAACATTTAGTATTTATGCCTGAACTTCACTAAATTTTGTTTTTATATATCGAAACAGGCGGCAGGTTTTATACAGGAAATTCAACCGTACCGCCACCTGTGTAAGGAGTGCATGATTTCGTGCGAGTTCTACAAATTGGATCCCCAGACGACGCGAAAGCGTTAACGACATCGTTTCCTGCGATAAGTAAATTAATAAACATTTCTAAAAGGGTCAAACTAAATACTCTAACAAAATATTCTGTTTATGTAAACAAAACAAACTTTTTTTAAAAACTTTTAGTACTAATCTTTAATAAACTTCTTAGTTTTGCATATTGACACGGCAACTACGGGAAGGATATTGGCGATAAATACCACACAATTGAAAAAAGGACAAGTTGATCTTTAGCAAAATTTCCTTTTCGAAAAGTAAATACAAATACTTTGAGGTGCAACGCGAGTTGCCTGCATAATATTGGGATTTATTTATTAGCGAATCACTGAAGAGGACATGCCTCCAGGCTCATCCATCACTCACATAAATTTGGATTCTTCCCCTCACATGTTAAAGCACCTCTGTTGGTTTTCTTCGCCGTGTTCTAAAGGCATATATTCGCAGCTCTTACGTTAAAACATAAAAAAATAAGCGCATATTACCGCTTAATCCAGGAAAAATCTTTCAACAATATGAAATTCTTGAAATACTTCACCAGGCACGAACCTGTACCGAGGTTTCGAAGTATCTTCGTTAAAATAATGCGTACGTTATTGTTAAAGTTTATTTATAATTCCAATGACTCAAAATTCTGAAAACATGGTTAGCCTATTTAGGCGGTGAGTCTGGGTTGGATGGAGCGCGAGTCTTTGTGTCCGAAATTGATTAAATTCTGTCCGCGGCTCGTCCCAGTGGGCCACGGGAGGGGCACCGAACTGCGGGGTGGTCCGATATGGATAACTGAGTGGGAGACGGGGGGACACGATAAACGTCAGAATCGTAACTTGAGGCGGCCAAACATACGACTTCGATTAGAGTCAAATCTCAGTAAAATCATTATACTTTGATAGAAGGATCGAAATATCAGAAATACGAATATTGAAATATGTTGGTCATAGTATAAGAAATGACAAGTACAAAATTACCCAATTTATAATCCAGGGAAAGATTGATGAAAAACGTTTCAACGGAAGACGCTGCACTTCATTATGTTTTCGAATTAAGGGGGAGAGGAACATCGGAGAGGGATTATTTGTTAATTCGGTCAGAAAAATACCATATTTCCTATTTGATTTTGATAAATGCTAAGCCTATGTAAATATAAAAAAACATAATAAATATTTCACTATTGAAAACATCGTATTGCATAATAATATTATCAACATTTCAAATTAATAAATAATTCCTGTCCCCTATAATTCCAAGGAATATCAACAGTATCAACTTTATTTTGTTTAGAAAAATAAACTAACTAAGTAACCATCACGTTATTTCTCCGAAGGGTTAGGCAGAGAGGGCGGACCGCCAAGTAACTCGATCTTGGTATACACTTCTTGCTTCATTCACATTCATACATCGTCTCATACATTGTCTTCTATTATTCCGACTTCTGACATGGCAAGTATTTTTTAAATTTATTTATAAAATAAATGATATTAAATTAAGACATTTACATGGAGTAGGTACATTAGATCACCATACTAGGCGGCTGCCTGTTTCATGGTGACCAATGGAGTATAGTTACTTTGTATGAAGTCTAGTGTAAACATGTGGATTTAGTATATAAACATACTGAAAGTTGGAAAAATTATAACAGAAAGGAGAAAAAGACACGCGTAAGGATTAGATTATGAAAATATACATAACTTATTTGTTACACTTGATCGTCCCATGTCTTCATCGGGCGTCCCCGGCTTCTTCATCCATTCACATTCGCGTCATATATTCTCCTTACACTCCTTTCTCCATTCATTCGCTCTAGGTGTCTAATGTACCTGCATATATTTTTTTAATTTTTTGATTGAATAACATTTTTTGCCTTATTAGATTCTTATGCGCCGGTTTACCGTTGCTGAGGTAAAGCCGGCCTCAAGCCCGGCTTAAGGCCGTTTTACCTACCTACGCCGTGGTAATAAGTCAAGTTTTTCACTATTGCGACCTCACGCGCCGCATAAAGTTCGGTTCACATCTACCGGCACAGAATAGAGTATTCACATTACACCGTGAGTGAATGTGTTCATAGATAATATAAACAACTGACTTTGTCTGGCCTGCCACTTTACGTGTCTGGCATGCTCGGAGCCAGTAGGCGTAAAAATATAACCATATATTTACACCGCAATTATGGATGTCATGTCGTTGGGGATGCTGTGCGGAGGATATTTATAAAGAAGGGGAGGAAGTTCTGGTAAGGAAAAGGTTTGAGGGGTGGGTAGGTATGTGTTTCCAGGAGTGACGGATGTATTAACCCAACCCTCGCATTGCAGTGCAAGGCTTATGGGTCGAGGGAGTTCGGTAGGAGAAGTCAAGGGGTCTCTCTCAACCGGCCTCTCGCGATTCGGCTCATGAACCCGGACGCCTCTGCTAAGTCACTAAACGTAGAGAATCACTAGGAGTAACTCATGGTAGAGGTGTTGGTTATCTAATAAATGGTTTCCGGGGCGACGGTACGCATACGCACCTCCAAATTCCAACAGAATATTATTATGTTATACAATTTTGGGCCAGCTTCGATTACAAATCGGAGGTTTGTGTGGGTGGGGGATTGAATGGGACATTGTCGTTCACGGGGTGGTACAGTTCCCTGAATGGGACAGTGAGGTGGGAATGGAGAAGCCCAGGGCGGAAGCACTGAGATAGGCAGTTTGGTACGACGATTTACCGAAACTTTTTTTCTGTATTTTCAGGGAATCCATGTGTTGGGATGTTGTGATTACGGCGGTGATATGTTGTTTTGCATATTTTGAGTTGGGATTTGGATGATAAAAATGAATGAAAATCGTTTATCCAGTCGTTGCTTTATACAACATTAAAAAAACGATCAACATTCTAAAATAAACTGAAATGTTTTGTAGTGAAACGTGTAACTGGGACACGGTAAGAAATTCTATCGAGTTTCCTGGGGTGGATAAAAGACAGTAAAACCATATGCAACTGTAATAAGAATAAGACCCAAAAAAGAATGCAAAGACAATGCAAGCATAATGCACGAGATCAATAAAGAGACGCTTTGATGGTTTGAACATGTAGAGCAGATATACGGCGAAAGGATTGCCGGGAGAATATGATCAGGACGCCCAAATACGATCAAGATTTCAGAGTGGTAGATACTTTCAGTATCACCTCGGTGAAAGACCACCATTCAGAATCGAAACGTCGCTTGAATTTGCTTTAGCCGTGTAGATCTGAAAAGGCGGGTACTTCTCCATCTTATTCTTCCGCATCTTCCTTCCCCCTACTCAATACCTTCAGCCTTACAAGGGATACCATAGTCTAACTGGCTTCAGAAGATTGGGAGCAGTTGGGATTCTTGTGCGGTAGTCACATAAAAGAAGAAAAAAAAAGAAGAAAAGATCAATTTCTTGATTTCGTTGTGAAGAAACGGAAACACGGTGTCAGAGATATACCTTCATAATATATGATTAAGGGTAAATGAAACGTGATACGCGCTCACAGATGGCGTTAATTTAAATATTTTAGAGAAAAAAACACCCTTAGCACAAGGAAAACATTGTCAGTTAAATACGAGGAAACACATTATAAATGTGAAAACCTCACAGAATTCAGAATTTTAATTGTTTTCTAACTAAATCGGTTTTACCGATAATAAATCATTATTTTAAAAAAAAACCCGTCCAAGTTGGAAAGGGGTAGGAGTAAATACATAAGTTGTCACAATTTGGATTAACCACAGTTTTAAAATGGCCTTGAACGCCGAAACAGCTGTCATAATAATAAAAACAAAAAAATACTTGCAGAACTTAAAAATAACATTATTAAATTTGATTTACATTAAATTAAAAAAAAAATAATAAGTGGAGTTCTATGAATTAAACACAAAAACAATTAATGAAAAGAGTGTTGCTTAACAAATCACTTGGCTGATCGGTGCCTCAGATTGATCAATCGAATAGTTGGAAATGATTCACAGTAAAATATCTGCAACGGCTCATAAAATTCCATACTTTGTTTGCCGTTTTACAAAATGTAACGAGGCTCTGGGGGAAATTATTTCCCTCGGGGCCGCCTGTATTGTGATGTATGTTTATTGTAAAAAAAAAAAAATTTAGGCACCTCATTTAAGATGAAATTTTAATCAAGACAAGGTTATGAACATCGTGACAAAATATTATTTTATCATGTGTTTTTCTCTTTTAACGTGTTCCCATGGCAACCCAGCATATACACTAATACATCATTATCACCAAAGATGGCGTGTACGTATTTGAGTTTTCCAGAAATACGTCTGAAAAAAATAATTTTAGACGGCTTTTTCACAAATTTCTGCTTATGAATTGTCGATGAACGTAATACAGATTCCATATTTCGTTAGAAATAATAATAAGCAAAAGTCCTCGCGTGGGCTGGCGGCACGGCACCACGGATCCTTGAACTTTTCATATCTAGAATAGAATACAAAAGTTAGCCTCTTATGTAGAAAATATTAATATTTTAACAATAACTCCACACAGGAGGCCCCGAGGGAAATAATTTCCCCGAACCTGGGTCTTGAAGAGACCCATTCTCATATGACAAATGTCAACCGTGTGCAAGTGTTAGACGCGCGTTTGGTGAGTTCCCGAGTGTGCACCGGTGCCGAAGGGATCAATGACGCTAGTTCCTCAGGGTTGATGATAGTTCCATTAGAATACCGGTGGAACAAGGACAGTATTCCCACCTGACGTCTGTGCTCCAAAGATTGCAATCCGTTTGTTAAGATAGGCGAATCTATCAAAGGGACAGCCCGTTTCTGCACAGAGTCGAGGGTTTTTTTTCAGATATTTCAGGGCACCCGATTTATTATTTTTAATGTAGGTGAAATGTGATAGGGCGTCCAATGGGAATTACGAACATTTATTTCAATACTGTTAAAACATAAAATAGTATCAATATGATGGTAAATTATTTTATGTAAACATATTAACTCAATCAGTTGCATTCATGTTGAATTCGTATGATCTAAGATGTCATGTAGACCACATTTAATCATGCATAAGATTATTGTTCTGTATTAAAAAATATATATTAACCAGATGAAGCCACCATTAAGAATCCCTTTCTCTGTGAATCGCCTGCTATAACATTCCCTTATTGTGGCCACTTGTAGCTTTCAGGGTACGTTCCTACCCCCAGCGGTGATAGTAAGTAACTGGTTACATCCTTCTTAGGTTATTAAGTTAAGTCTCAGGGGAAAAGGCTGTGCTCTCGGACGAATTGTGGCATATCGTGATAAGTAAATTATATTACGGCTAGGTGGAAAATTTTTCTAATTAGAAATGAGAGTGGGAGGCTGGTAGAATGAAAAAAAAAACTAAAAACAAAAACTGTATTACAGCGTAAAGTCTTTTGGAATGTGTATAATTAACATTTGTGTTTTGAGATGAAATTTATCAATTTTGTATTTATTATTACGACCTCTTTGGGAGAACACATTCCCTTTCTATTTTTTGTACGGGTAGAGGACAGGCAGTGAAGGTATTAAATCTAAAAGATAATATTAACAAATTGCAAATTAAACATGAAACAGAAAAGACACGAAAAATAAAAAGGTAACGGTCGCATCTGTGACTCGAACCACGGACCTATCGGTCTATCCGGGACCTGCGCTCTAACCAATAAGGAACTCCAGTGAAAAATATAATGGCTTTAGAAATACATATTCATATAGATCAGCAAACGCCGAATTTGAATATATAAATTGTGTTATATATAATTAAACGTAGAATTTATAAATCGTCATTTAAAAGCTAATAAAAAATAATGTCAACAAAACACCGTGTTATGTTGGTACCATTGCATTCAGAACATCTGACGTCACGTGCGCATTCTGTTTTTGGATTAGTATGGGATTTTTTTTTTCCGATTTTGTTTTGTATTTAAATATCTTTTTTTTTATTATTTCGGCGAAATTTAAATAGAATTTGAGTTTGACTTTAAACTCTATAATTGTTCGTTGAATGCAAAAAAAACTTATTAATTAAACTATTATTAATGAAATAAATCAGAGTATTTATGAGCAAACCAATTATCAATATGAATACTATGATAATGTTAGTGATCAGTACTATTATTATTATTTGAGTTAAAATTTATAAAAAGGTACATAATTTTATTACTTAGGTTTAGTTATGGTTTACTTACGCAAGTCTTCCCCCATCATCACCGGTTCTGCACCTGAGAAGAAACAGAACCCTGTGTTGGCGGCCTCGCTTGAAATTATCAGGGACATAAAATCCTATTTCAGCCAGGATGTCAGGTATTGGTAATACACCGTTCGATAGTTTATGAGCCATAAGCAGTAATGCTACATCTCTCCTAGAACTTGGGCTGCAAATACCCAGCATTCCCGAGAAATGCTCTTGAAAACAGCCATGGATAAAAACCGAACTCTCTCTTGTAGAGGAATAGGGAGAATTTCTTTTGGATTTCCTCGACCATTAATTAGTGTGCATAGACGGTGATGACCGATGATAATGATTTTTATCACAAAATATACCTCATTATTGCGAAAGAAATCAAATTAGAACAATACATGTAAATACTTTTCTTTAGGAAAGACAGAATATGTATTTTCATTTGAAAAAACATCTCTAAGGGCGATAAATCATGCACAGCATACAAAAAAAATAGATCATTAATTTTTTTTTAAATATATAAAAAATAAATAATAAAAACACGCTATCAAAACTTACAATAAACAAAAAACAATTTAAGAGTGCGAAAGTCGAGATTAAACATAATTTTCACCTGTCGAAATATAAATATGGCTACCGTAAGAAAATCGTGCGCAAAGCCTGTAATTGGATAACGAAAACCGTCAATTTTTTATAAGCTGTAGATAGGGAAGAAAGAAATGGAAATTTACTTATTTTCAAATATACGTACTGTACTAAAGGGTTAAATCTTGACCAGATATATAAGTTTCACATCCAAATCTAACCTAACAATACTAGAAACAAAAATTGAATCTCAGAAATCAAAGCATTCATCTTATAGTGAAATGTGAACGGTGGCCATTAAAAAAAAGTTTTCTATTGTTCCGATTCTTGTGCGATGAAGAATGGTCCTTCTTTCGAAAAGAATACGCTATCGTATAAGACCTTAAAAAGTAATGGCATCACTCCAACATCTCGGAAAACCTTCAGGCTTGCACATATTTTCCTATAGCAGAGGCGTAGATAATTTGTCCTGAGCAGAACCGAGCGAATAGAAATAAACTAAGTACATAAGCATTAAAGTTTTTAAAGGTACCTATTCAAATATTTTGTGAGGATTTCATTTATACTTCCTTTATAATAATACACTTATCTATAGAAATAACACTTAAAGAAAAAATTATATCTACGGCTATCGTTAAACAGTACTGAAGGCTTTGGGACTTTACGAACCAAATAACTATCACGCTATTTATTCACTGAAGTAGGGAGAGATAATGAAAAGCCATACATCGCTGTTATGGCACACATGCTCATTGTTTCATATCTCACAGAATTCAAAATAGTTTTTATTTTATTTCTTAAATACGTATTAATGAAACTATTAGTTAGATGTTTTTCGGATTTTATAGTACGCTTCCATTAGAAGCATTTGCTTGTGAATGGAAGAGGAGTGCACAATAATAATTGTTAATGGTTAAAATTATATATGGAACGCCCATACGTATGTGTTGTAGTAGGTACATTGCGGTTTGATTAAGGAAAATAATAGTTAATGTCGCATAAAGAGAAATTTATATTTAGTGGAAGTAATATATCGTAACTAGAACAAACGGTGCTATTTTCAGCGAGTAATTTTCGAGAAAATCGAGGACAGACAGACAAACATTCATTTTTATATATAGAGAAGAGATACGAGTATATTAATTTTCTAATTCTTTTTTTACAATTTCATATATTTTATCCTTTCATTTCTAATAATTACTACTAGATATTTGACATAAGATATAATAATCATTAAAAAATCACGCGAGAAAATAAATGAGCTATTGGTGAAACCTATGGAAACAAGGTGAATAAACCTACTGTGTAATTTACACATTTGACATCCATTGTAGACAGCTAGTCTCGCTTCCTTCAAAAATATCATATTTATTTATTTCTACCAAGTCAAATTGAAAATGTTACATAGTAAATGGATAAATCAATTTCTTTCATTTATGTAAATAATATGGGTCAAGAAGCAAAAGGAAGTGCAGGTAAAGTTTAAAAAAAATGAATAAAAAATTAAATTTGTATTCAGCACTTTATTAATATACTCAGATATGTACATGTTTCGAAAACGATGCATTCTTCATCAGGAATATATAGAATAATGAAAATAATAATGTCATAAATAAATAAGGAAAGACTTCCAGAAATTTCAGTAGAGTTAAGGAATACCGAAGGTGTTTAAATAATAACAACTATTCTGAATTTGCCAATCATATTTTAGGAACCTATCATTCGTCTAATATAAAGGTTTAAAAAATTTACATACAATTAGACAAATTTGATATTTTAAAAATCAGAAAAAGCGTTAGTAGTAAATTAAATTTAATAAATAATCAAATGATTTTTAAAAATAGCTTTGTCTCGAATTTATTTTCATATTAATATTAATAATAAAGATAATTTCTTTTAATATAATAAAACACATATAAAACATATTTCAACTTTTATTTTATTTCACCGTAACCGGTTTCAGCTTGTTAAAGCCATCTTCAGAGTCTGAACTATAAAATTCGAAAAACATGTAAATGAAAGTTTCATTAAGACGAATTTAAAAAATAAAAACTATTTTGAATTCTGTGAGATATGAAACCCATATAAAAGTGGAAATAAGTTTTATATGTGTATTATTATATTATTATAATGGAATTCCAACAAGTATTATCACTTTCAAAAATAGGAATATTTTTTTTTTAAATTTCTAATATCTATTGGATATTCAATGTTTTATAATATTTTTTTATTTAAATTTTTGATAAGTTGCCTTCTTTAATCAATTTTTGTTTATGTTTATAATTTTGTCTATTCTTAAATCAATGTGTTCTATTTTTATCATTTGTCTATACTTGACATTATTATTTTTAGTATTCTATATATTCCTGATGAAGAAAACATCGCTTTCGAAACCCGTAGATACCCGTGTATATAAATAAAGTGTTGAATACAGAGTAATTTTTTTAATTCAATTATTAATAATGATGCCACAAAGTGATGAAGAAATTATTAAAAATATCGAGTTTCTTTGTTCCGTTACGGCACTGCCTTAAGGGTCCTACAAATAATCCACTCCTCGGGCGTGACGCTCATTTCGGGAAGTGCGATCCGATTTAATATGGCGACAGAGGGGTAGGGAGCTTTGTTATTAGCGGCGATCGTGTTTTCTATAAATCATGGCCCGAAGATCGCAGCACAGTACCACTTGGAGTAAGGCCAAGGGAAGTGGGAGGGATGAGGAGGAAGAATTCGGGAGAAGGCTGTACAAGAGCTGCATTGTAAAATGGGAGAGAAAGGATAAAGCACGGCTTAATCGTGCGTGGAAAAGGGTCCAGACCTTCGAAAAGAGATGTAAAATACATTATTGTGAGCAGATTTTAAGAATTTAAAAGTGTTTCTTAAAGTTCATTAAGTAATATAGGTAGGGAAAGATTTATTAACTAAGCTAGTATAAATTTTCCGTGTTGTTTATTCGTTGTGGTATTTCGTTGTGAATGACCGGTTTCCCCCTGCTGCGGAAAACTTAAACAGTGTATTTCCAGCACGATTCAAATTGAACAATTAGAAAACAGCTCCATAGTAATTATCTAAATACAAGTTTTTATTTTAAGTTAAGCTTTTTAATTCAAATATAATTGTTTTTTTTTTTTTAATTTAATGAAAATCAAATTTAATAATGTTATAATTAAGTTCCGCAAGTACTTTTAGTTTTTATTATTGTGACAGCTGTTTCGGCGTTCAAGGCCATTTTCAAACTGTGGTTAATCCACATTGCAACGGCTTACTTATATGATTTTATTTACTCCCACCTAATTCTAATTATTACACGTAAAACCGATTTAGTTAGAATTGAATTATTTGCTCTCTTATGTTAGGTACTTACATTTATAATGTGTTTTCCCCGAATTTAAATGACAATGTTTTCTTAATTTATTTATTTAACGTAAATGTGTTATATTGTTTTGGTAGTGTCAACACACTGAGAACATTCTGCGGTAAATCCACGTTGTGACGACTTTAATCTATTAATTGTGTACAATAAACAAAGGGTTTAACTTATAGGATGTTCGAATAAGTTAATGATAACAAATAGTTCATAAAAAATATCCTCATAAGAAAAAGAAAAAATTCAATCTATTGTGTTAAAGTTGAGTTTGTCATTAGTATTCGTTTCACGCGTGGTGACATTTGTGTGCTAAAAAAGACCTAGACAAGTGCGAACAAGTGCCAAGAAGTACTTAAATATTAACACAAATGTCCGAAATATCATTACGGTCACAATTTTATTGATTTCCTTTGACTTTTTGACTGCTAAAAAATAAAAAAGTAGGTTGGGAACTGCCTCGAACGCTTGAAGCGTGGTGCGTGGACAGGGCTAATGATATTTTAAAATCGGTCATATATCGCATAGTAAATTTTTTGTGTACAGTGCCAGGGAACATTTCTCCCTCTTCCTGTGTCAACTGTGGTTAGAGGTGAATTAATGTGGAGATAATCTTCTCTACCCAGTGAGCGGGCTGCCTATTGCTACTGTAGGACTTTCAAAAAATCGATCAATAGAAACATTCTGTGTTTAAAATATTATTATAATATGAGAACAATAAGCTGAGTAAAAACAATTTAATTAGAAAATGAATGAAAATTAAAATAAATAAATAAAAACTATATTTTCGGAGACGAACAACATTCAAACATACATAATACATAGATAATTTACGAATAATTGAAAAAAATATATTAGGGTGCATAATAGTATCTCAATGCGAACGGAATCCGAATCCACGGAATAAAATATGTGGAAACTGGGAATATTCCCCATCTGTCCAAATAGACACAAAACATGCGCATCCTGAAATCACGTTTGCCGTTTACATGCCAAATGTCAAATAACAACGACAGCATTTCAAACGTAAGAGATACACACATTAAAGAGAGAAACGAAAACTTCTAGCATTATTCCATCACGAGGGAAACGTAATTAATCAATGTCAGTGTTTTATTGAGGTAAAGGAAAACGATGCAATTTTGATTAATGTTTGCCGTGTCCACCTGATGCTTGGCTTATGGAAATTGAATATTAAAACGGGGAATGTAATTGACATTTACATAGTGCTCTGTTTATAGTTTGAGAAATCCATCAATGTGGTTTGACACTAACCTGCTGGGGAAGTGGATGCTGTGTGCAGAATATTGAGAACAAATTGTATTGAAAATATAAATTTGAAAAGTCGTCATTCGAAAAGAAGGAGGCATTGAGTATTTTCAAAAATAGTAAAAGGGTTATTTTGTTACGTTTAAATACAATACAAATATTTAATTTATTAGAATAACTCATTGAACCTTATAAACCTAATTGTAATATTTAATCATTGAAGAAGATAATATTACCAAATCTCAATGAAACATGGAACAGAAAAATAAACAGAACCCAAACTCGAACCCAGATCCTCAAGATTTACCGGGACTGGCGTCTCTACCAATTCATCTATTGAGATCTAATTATTAGGTGAATAAAATAATTAGATTTCAATGGCTTTTTTTTTTATGAAAATATTACACTATTATAAAATAAATAAAAATATACTCTGAAATAGCCTTAACAAAATTCTCAACAGTCTAGTCAAGGAACTAAAGGACAAAAAATTAGATTCTTGAAATTGAAAAATTGAATTCTACAAACTAACAACAAAAACCGTAAAACGTTAAAACGAAAATAAACTGCACAACTTAAGAAGGTTACTCTATTTATACGGTGAGTTTGAAACTGACAGATCGACGTGTAATCGAGTCGGATAATAAAACCCCCCCTTAACGAGAAAGTCGTGTTTTTTTAGCAAATTATATCCACCTTCGTGCACTTCCCTTGTTTGTCAGCTACCACCTACCCCATAAGGCCCAACACACCTTGACAAAGCAAGCAAGGTGGGTTCGCCCGTAGAACTAGAGAGGCTGTGAAAGCAATTGAGAAAGTGGGAGCTTTTAACAGAGACAAGATTTAAAGTTTGTTTCGTGATGTGGTGCATAATTAAAGTCGCATTTCTCTAGCCGTCAAAAACCCATAGAGCAAATAATACATAGAGATTACATAACACGCAAGGGGAAGAAACCAAAATAAGAGAGGCGGGGGGGGAGGCGAGAGAGGCGGGGGGGGGGAGGCGAGATAGGCGTGCAGCCAATTTAAGTAAAAAGGTTCCGATGGTTTACAAAAATCAGTTTTTATTTATTTATTTTATTTCATAATGTTTTACAAAAGTCGCAAAAAATGTGATTTAACTGGGGTACCCCGTTCTAAGATCACATTGTACATGGTTTTATGTATAGATAAATTAGGTCAAATTTTTTGTAAGTTTGTTAATTTTTTTAAGTTAGTGTCGCAATCATGTTAAAATATTACTAGAGAAAAATTATAATGCAAAAAATGAATAAAAATTCTAAAATCTAGGAGAAAACATACCGTGACCGTGAAACTCTGTTCGGTTGCAACATCATATCTATATTCTTCCTTCCCGTGTCCATAATCCATATCTTAATACTTCTTTTGAAGTCGGTTAATTTTGTAATGGATTTAATTATTACGGAGTTATATACTTAGTTTGACCGTTTTTACAAATGTTTTGTACTTTGCTTACCGCAGTTAAAATCACGCAAAACAAACGTGGACGGCAGTGAACCATGTCACGTGACGGTTGCCTCCAGCCGTCGAAGTCGTAATAATAATAATGGGATGATTTGTATAGAGCCGTATTTGCGAAAAATCACCTCAAGGGCAGTGTACAAATATTACTTCCTATTCTTTATCTAATTATGTACAAACAGATAAGAAAAACATACTTACCTGGCAGGTCGCTTAAGATGAACAGAGTTGTATTAAAAAATTTTAGCGTAAAGATCATATACTTACAGTTCTTATTTTATCCTCCTTCTCTATTGATGTTACATTTATTAGAAGATTGGAGGGCACAAGAAGAGTTGGTATTTATTTGAAATATTTGTAATTTTTAGGACTGTAGAATATTTATAAAATGACCTTAAAAAGCGTAAGAAGTTTTTGATAGATATTATCGTATTTGAGGCAAGTCTATTAATTCTGACCTCAGTGCAAAAACCTGAAACCGTTTTTTTTTTTTTTGATAATTCGAAGTCCATCAAACTGCGATTAAATCGTAGTAAAAGGGTAGTTTTGGGAAATGTGATGAATATTATAAAGTATGTTTTCATTAATTTAAGTTTATTACTATATCGAACCTCTTAACAATTACGCAAGTTATAATGACATTTTTACAAAACCGATCATATGTCACCGAACTAATACCTCGCATTGTTAATGAACCCTTCGAGGGTAGGCAGGTTGAAGAAAAGGGAGCTTCGTTAAATGTCGTCATTGAAAATTGGAACAAAAGATAGATCAAGGTCCAACTGCTGGGGAGGTCAAACGTTATCGGAGCGCTTTAAAAACTATTTGTAGGTCAGGTGCGGTGTAACCTAAAATGGAAATGTAAGCATTCGGTGAGATCCTTTTTCAATTTTTTTGTCGAAAAAACGAATGCGAAAAATGTATTTATTAAATTATGACAAAATAATATACTTAAATTGTTGGAATAACTTATTGAAGTTTATAGACCTGATCGTAATATTTAATCATGGAATATGATAATATTAAGAAATCTTATCGAAACGTGAAACATATAAAGACATCGAGTCCGAGTTATGTTTTTATTTTTTTAAATTTAGTTTCAATACATATTTTTTCATTTAGTTAATAATTTTTTACAAAAAGCTAATGAGACAATTTGTAGTGTTTTTCTTAGTCCTCCTCACTAGGAGTTCCTGTACTGCGGCGGAGTACGTTTTATTTAAAAACTGATTGTTTTTAAGCTCCTACGAAGTTCTATTTAAGATGCTGGATAACGCCTCTTCTTTGATTTCTTTGAGCCAGGTTTTGATTTATATTTTTAAAAATCATTTGCCTTTCCTGTTTTGTTTTTGTTATGGCCGGTGAAAGTGAATTATATAGCCTAGTCGAGAGACATATGGTATATAATTCGTTTGTCCAAAAGCACTTTTAAATTTATGAATATTCATACTGTCATTTTGGTTCGCTCTTGTGTGGTGAAAATAAAGTTTCTTCGTTTTTTTTGAACTTTTGAAATGTTTGATTAAAACATTCTTAGCATCGATATTTCGGATGTTAGGTGCTGCGTAAGACTTGAAAATTTCTTTTGTTGGCGCTCTTTATTTTCTGAATTTTTCTGTGTCATGTGTCATTGCGATTTGTTATTATTATTTGTTTTATATATTTGTATTATAAATTGAATTACTATGATGACTCGGGAATGGCTAAACAAACCTGGGGCGCTATTCCCGTTCTTTTAAGGAAGATTCCTCACGTTTTTCCTTAGGGTTAAAGACATCTTGATTAACTGCGGAATTCTGGTGAGACATAATAAAAATATCCTAAATAGATTGTCAAGAGATTATTTGAAAACACAAATTGATGAAATATGTTAAAGTGACATAAGATTTTGAACTAAAACTTTTAAAAACAATTACATTATATTATAATTCATTTTAATGAATTTTTATTCTATTTTCAAATACCATAAATAAACCTTTTAAAGATGAATCACGTTTTATAAAAAGGAACCTACCTCATTAGAAAGTTGTGACTGTTTTTTGTCTCTGGTTCTAAAAGTGACATTTGAATTTGTGCCGACCGAAGAGGTGGGTCATTCGACTTATTTTAAAAACTCGGTTCCAATTCCGAGTTTAGCCACATGGACTCGATTCCTCGGTGTCGGTCTTCATTCCTTTCGGTCGGCATAGATCCACCGTTCCAGAATCAAAACTCGTTTATATTACACTGATGAATAGGGACGCCTTTCGTTTCTGACTCCAATCCAAAACCTTTGCCGTTCCTTGGGTGTGAATTCGAAATGAGTGAATCCGGATTTGCTAAATAAGTGTGAATCCACCGCCTTCGGAATCGAATTCATTGGACTCGGCCGGTCGTACCGACTCTCTTCAATGCCGCTTGACGTGAATTGTCAAAAATATCAACATCTATATAATGTATACTATCTAATTATGTTTAACGTAAATAATAAAGTAATTGGTAACATACTTAATATCGAGTTTTTCTCTTGTTAAAACATCTCAAATATTGAGATTTTCTTTTGTTAAAACATAGCAAATATTGACATTTTTGATGAATGTCGTTCGCTGAATTCAGCTAACAGCTGTCATCCGATAGAACCGGAACCGCAGTTAAGTAAAAATGCTTTAAGGAAAAAGTTAAGGAATTAATGAAGAAAGAGTGGTTATGTCTGATAGCGACTGGCAGTGCTTCTAGCGAAGAGAGGGATAGAGCGAAAGAAGATTATAAGGGATGCAAGAAAAGAGTACGTGCTGGAGTGAAAGAACGAAAGAAACGCCTGGAAGAGGAAGAGGGGATCAAAATGACAAACCACTTCGAAGAAAACATTAAACTGTTTTGGAAAGAGGTCAAAAGGTCCCGGAATGGTACAGAAAACGGATGTGTGAAAGTAATAAAATCGAAAGATGGAAAAATGCTGACGAATGAGAAAGATATAAAAGAGAGATGGATGAAATACTTTGAAGAGGTCTTCGAAAGCAACCCGAGTGATAGTGATTCCAGTGGCGAGTCAGGTATGAATGATGATAGGGTCAATGTTCCCAAAATCAGCATGGATGAAATTAAAAGATCAATTAAATGTATGAAGAATGGTAAGCCTGTTGGTTTCGATAATATTGCTGCTGAATATTTTAAAGGAGATAGCCGTATAATTCTCACATGGTTATGCAAACTTTTTAACCAGTGTTTAGAGGAGGGTTACACCCCATTAGATTGGAGAAGGGCTGTGATCATGCCTCTATACAAAGGTAAAGGGTCACGCATGGAATGTGGAAATCACAGGGCTATTAGCCTGCTAAGTTCAGTTGGAAAGCTGTATGGTAGGATATTGATTGAAAAGGTACAAATGAAAACAAAGGATAAAATATGGGATGTACAAGGAGCATTTATGAGTGGAAGGGGTGCATGGAACAGATTTTATCGTTGCGTGTGCTCACATAGAAGTTTCTGGCAAAAAATCAAAAACTTTTCTGTGCTTTTGTACATCTGCAAAAAGCATACGACCGAGTTGACTGAAAAAAGTTATGGAAGGTGTTGTCCAAGTATAGAGTGAATAAAAATCTTATACAGGCAATCGCATCTCTGTACGAGGGAAGCGTTGCATGTGTTTGGGCAAACGGTGATTTTACGGGGTGGTTTGACATCACAAAAGGTGTTAAGCAAGGCTGCGTAATTTCACCGTGGTTATTCAATCTATACATGGATAATTGTATGCAAGAATTGAAAGAGGTGGGATTAGGCGCAAAAATGAGTAGTCTGCAAGTATGTTGCCTGATGATACGGTGCTGATTGCTAGCAGTATGGAAGATCTACAGTCCCTCGTATCTAGGATGAACGAAGTATGTATGAAGAATGAGCTAATGATGAATGTAAGTAAGTCTAAAGTCATGGTGTTTGAAAGAGAGAGTACGAAAACAGTGTGCAATATAGTTGTAAATGACGAATACTTGGAGCAGAGCGATGAGTTTGTATATTTGGGAAGTATGTTTACGAGAGATGGAAAGACTGATAGGGATATTGAAAGAAGGGTGAATGCAGGAAACTCCATTAACGGAGGACTGCACGCGGTTTGCGTTAACAAAAAGTTGTCCAAAGAAGCGAAGCTAGCAGTCCACAATGGATTACTGATACCAACTCTGATGTATGGCAGTGAGGCATGGAACTAGCAGAGGAAAGATGAAAGCAGACTGAATGCTGTAGAAATGAGATCTCTGAGACGAATGTGTGGTAAAACCATGTACGATCGAGTGAAAAATGTTGAGAATCGTAAAGAATGCAAGGCTGATGTAAGCGTAGTGAGCAAGATTAAGAAAGGGACGCTTAGATGGTTTGGGCATGTAGAGCGAATGAATGAAGAAAGGAGTGTAAGGAGAATATATGACGCGAATGTGAATGGAAGAAGAAGCCGGGGACATCCAAGGAAGACGTGGCACGATCAAGTGGATCAAATACTTGAGTCGGGCCATGTCAGAAGTCGGAATAACAGAAGAGAATGTATGAGACGTTGTATGAAAGTGAATGAAGCAAGAAGTGTATGCCAAGATCGAGTTGTTTGGCGGTCCGTCCTCTCTGCCTACCCCTGCGGCGAAACGGCGTGATGGTTAGTTAGTTAGTTAAGGAATCTTCCTTAAAAAGAACGGGAATAGCGCCCCTGATCACTCTGTCTGGTCTTAGCAAAACCAAATTCATTCAAACAACTTGTTGCAACGTATAAAATATGAATGGAGGCCTCTCAAAAGCGTGATATACTAGAGTATTTTTCAAACTGGTAATAATAATAAGGTGCAAATTTACGACATTTTCATTTTATTTATTTAGTTTCACAAAAACACATTTTTAAAAAATATTTATTATCTGCCCGCGATATCTGATTCTAGAAGCAGGGAGATTACCGCACTGCCAAGGACATATTCCATACAATATTCCAGACGTTATATCAATTATTATAATACTTTTCAATTATTCAAAAAAACGCCATCGGAATCACGTAAGATGACATTTACGAAGAATCCATTAGAAATTTAAAATTTAATTTAATTATTTAAACGCCCAGAGGGCTTTTACATACAAATACGAGTACATCATTTTTAAATCACATAAAAAAAATAATAATCCACAAAGTTAATTACACCTGAAAGAAAAAAACTGCACCAATGCTAAAATTATACAGGAATGTAAAGAAACAGAAAAAATAATAATAATACAATATCCACAAAGTCGATATTAACATTAATAACAAATAAGTAAATAATGTAAAAAGTTGTAGTTAACAATAATTTGTAACTAGGTAGAAATAATTCGTTTATACTTTTTTTGAAATTTGTCAGGTTTAGATTGTTGTCAAATACATCCATATCATCTAAGTATTTTTTACCAAGACTGTGTAAGCGTTGAATTGGGGAATGCAAACTATAGTTGGAACGGAATATACATATGTAAAATGTTAATGTTTGTTTTTTATAAAATAAAACAATAACTTTGTTTTACATCACTTTTATTTATACTTTAGCCGACCGGGTTTCGCTGCTACCGTAGCTTCTTCAGGGCAGTATACAACTAAACTATGAACTGTTATGAAATAAAAATGAAATGTTAATGTTTGTCTTGTAGTTCGTTTGGGTATGTACCAGTATAGGTTGATTAAATGCAAGATTTCAGAACAATCGAATTTACAATTTAATAATTCTAATAAAAAGGTTGGGTCTTTAATTTGTCGTCCGTTTTCTAAAGTTGGAATATTAAAAATATTCATTAATGGTGAACGTACACCTTCTTTCAATCAAAATACAATAAATTGAAACATTACGAAGTTGTGTACTCACTTTGAATTCAGTTTCCGGGATATACGAAAATATCAAATAATAGTGAAATATAAAACGACAAGTGATCAAGACTACGTCAGGGAAACATTTGCAAGTTTCTACCCGGGGTTTTGGGCTCCAATCCGGTCCAATCTAACTTTGTCCCAGCTTTAGCGAGAGTGTGAAGAAGACCCCTCTCCCATGTGGAATGGCTTTATTTCCTACGGAGATGTTGGGGAAATATACAATTTGGAGTGATATAAATCACAGCTGAATAACTGTTTTAAACTAAAGCGTAGAGCTTGCGGCAGAGTGATTTGTAGACACGTTCCCCGCGGTCTCTTGAAAGGCTTATTGTCCAGTGTTATTATTTCTTGTTTTCAAAGAATAACTTAATCAATAAATTAGAAAAGTACTGGGGACACTAATAAATTACGTAAAGTCGTGGACCACCGTACAGAAAAAATGTTAACCTTTTTAGTTGAAAGTCATTCTACATTACGCTTGAAATGTTGTTAACCTACCGTTTTCGCTAAACACAATTTATAGTGTATAATTTCTTCAAAAGATTGGTATTCACTTTGTGGCATCATTATTAATAAATTAATGAAAAAATACTTTGTAAACACCACTTGAATGTATTCGTGATACTCTATGGCAAAAATAATTTCCTACAGTTATTTTTCGAAAACAAAGACAAAATTAACACAAACAAAAAATGCATTACCGAGAAAAGAGAATGCTTATTCGCATAGAAATTCCGTTAAACATTTTTTAAAGCACAGCAAAACCAATTCTGCGTGGCCTAGATTTCAGAATGCATTAAAGTGTGGATTTTATGAAGAAAAATCTCGGAGCTTTGGCATGTGGAATGAGCAGAGAGAGGGGTGGCAATACGGCAATGCACCGCTAACTCACAATGGAATGCAGAGTGTGGAAGTGAAAATTTCCATATGAACTCAAAAAACACATCACGTATTTATGGGCATATTAAAGCTTTGCTATTTTGAAATTTCATTATTGTTATTTCAGGGTAAAAGCAGAGGATTTTTTAAATGAGCTTTTTGGTGAAAACATTTGATAACCCAGAACTATGTATGTGCCCACGCCATCACATTTGCAGGGTAGATCTGGGGGAAAATTCGTATGTAGGAAAGCAACGGCTTTTTAACATTTACGTAATACCGTGTAGGTGTAACGTGAAAGCATTGAGACAGGTGAATGTCGTAGGCATGTAAATATTCATTGAAAAAACATATTGTACCAGATAAATTTCAATGCTATTATTGCATCGTGTCTAATCGTAAATTAAACTATACGGCGGCCTTTAATAAATAAACTGTAGATAATAATAACAATAATAAATGGATGATTTATATAGCACTGTTTTTGGGAAAAATAACAAGACAGGCGCTGTACAAATATTACTTCCTATTCTCTAACTAATTATGTACAAACACATACAGAAAAACATACTTACCTGGTAAGTACTCGTAAGTATGTTTTTGGGCAGTTCAGATGAACACAGCTTTATTAGAAAGGCGCTGTACAAATATTACTTCCCATTCTCTAACTAATTATGTACAAACAGATACAGAAAAACATACTTACCTGGCAGGTCGCTTCAGATAACACAGTTTTATTAGAAAATTTAAGCATAGAGAAGATATTATTTTCACAGTTGCCATTTTATCCTCCTCTATTGATATTACCTTTAATAGAAGATTGGTGGCACAAGAAGACTTGGTATTTATTTGAAATATTTATAATTTTTATGACTGGAGAATATTCATAAAATGAGCATAAAAAGCATAAGATGTTTTTAATAGATATTTTTATTTTTATTATAACAACATAAAATTGCAAAAAGAAAGAAAAGTTAAAAGTAGGAATTTGGTAAATAAGAGTATACAAGAAAAACCAAAATAAATTAAGATAACAATAAAATCATAATTCATATACATACACATATACATAATATAGTTTCAAAAAATTATATATAATTTCTTCAAAAGATTGGTATTCGCTTCGTGGCGTCGTTATTAATATACACATATCTACATGTTTCGAAAGCGATGCTTTCTTCATCAGGAATATATACAATACTAAAAAATAATAATGCCAAGTATAGACAAATGATAAACATACGAGTAGAACAGAATATTGTAAGAATAGGCAAATTATAAACATAAACAAATATTGATTAAAGTAGGTATGTAATTAAATAATAAATAAAAAATATTATGAAATAAGCTAATATATTAATAATAATCTCTTTTACGATGTAAGACATTCTTTGAAATAATTAAAAGTGATTTACAAACAATGTAAACAGAGCATACAGAAGGCTTATTACTTGTGAATGTGGGCAAAATTAATTAGATGTTTAGGAGTATGTTCTTCAAAAGATTTCAGTAATCCACATTATTTCCCATTGGTACGTAATTCAGACATATTGTGTTCCGTCCTGTTATTATTACGATTGCGGCTGTGCTGAAATGAGAAAACACGTGAAAGGGGGGGACCTTCACGGAAATACGCCGAATAGGAATGTTTTTCGAAAGGAAGAGTTCATGGGGTTATTAAGTTTATGAGTTTTTTAACGTTCACTTATTGCGTAATAAAGAAAAATAAACTTGTACTTCTCGACACCTTTAATAATTGCAAGTTATTGAGATGAAATCTATGTTTTGCAATTTTATTAACAAACTAGCTGATGTGTACCCGGCCTCGCTCGGGATTTTTTATTTTTTTGCAATAAAGTTATGTTTTGAATTCTTGCTTGTCGTTTGTGTGCCACAATTGATTTGAAAGCGAACGTAATGCCTTAATAATAATAATTGGATTACTTGTATAGCGCCGTTTTTGTGAAAAATCACCTCAAGGGCGCTGTACAAATCTTAATTCCTATTCTTTATCTAATTATGCACAAACAGATACAGAAAAACACACTTACCTGGCAGGTCGCTTCAGATGAACACAGTTTTATTAGAAATTTTAAGTATTGAGATGATATTACAGTTGCTATTTTATGCTACTTTTCTATTTTTCTATTGATGTTACATTTATTAGAAGATTGGTGGCACAAGTAGAGTTGACATTTATTTGAAATACTTTTAATTTTTGGACTGAAAAATGTTTTTTAAATGACATTAATAAGCGTAAGAAGCTTCTAATGAATATCAACTTTTTTTTTTTACACTTTTAGTTATTTATAGTTTGCGGGATGTGTACGCATTTGCGCACCGATGGGTGAATTTTTTAAACTTTTTCTATAAGTGACTTGAAGTGAAGAACTTACTTAGGTGAGCACCAACCGAACTCTTTAGTTAGTATTCCAGGCTTTATGTCCTGACTCCGAAAGCACGATCACCGAACTTAGTATTAGGTGTGCGCTTTGATTCCTGCAACCTGCCGATAGCTGATGACGCTGCTGACCTAAGGATGGACTGTCGTGAATTGGCATTTTCAGGAGTACACAGTTCCGAAAACAAAGCCGGAGCCATTCAGTTAAGTGACTTAAATACCATCCAGCAGAGCTTGAACTGGATTCTTTCGGGGCATTAGTCTGGCTGCAACGTTGAAAACTGATTGCAATTTGTTAATTTGGTATTTGACGAGACTTGCATATATTCCGTTGCAGTAATCTAGACGTGACACAACGTACGAATTAACAAGCAGTTTAGTAGCCTCTGTTGGCAGGTTTCTCCGTACTGCTTTGATTTGCTCAATTGAAAGAACCCTGTGCTTACAGTTCTGTTTACTTGACTTTTGAGGGAAAAGTCTGCATCCAGATTGACATCCAGTAATTTGACACATGTGTTCGGAGTAATGTCACTTCCTGAAATATCTATTGGGGAGTTATCAATGATATGCTGACGTTTGCTCGTGGCGGTCCAGAGAAACTCAGTCTTTGACGGATTCAGCTTCAATCTATTTGAGGTCATCCAGCGAGTAAATGTTTCTAGACACTCAGCTACGCGAGTTTTTAGTCTGTCTATTTCTTCTGGTAAGCAGTAAAAATAAACTTGCTGGTCGTCAGCATAGCAGTGGGATTGAAGACCAAACGATTATATTTTTTTAGCTACATCGTTTGTGAAAACGATGAAGAGCAGTGGGCCCAGAACGGACCCCTGGGGTACTCCAGATGAAAGGGTTGCATATTTTGATTGGTTTGGCCCTATCTTTACTGCTTGTAAACGATTGGTTAAATACGATGTCAGCCAATTCTTAACGCCACAGTTTAAACCAAAGGATTCTTCTCATCGTGTAATAAGAAAATCGTGATCAATCGTTTCAAAAGCTGCACTCATGTCTAAGACTGAAAGAGGTGTCAGCTTACCCGACTCGATGGCAAGAGTTTATATCTGACAAAACGCGTAGTAATCCAGTTTCCGTTGAGTGAAACCTTCTGAATGCAGATTGGTACTTAGTTAACAATTTATTTGAATTTCAGAGACTTATTATCTATAAAGCAGTAATTTTTTCGAAGATTTTAAATATGAATGGAAGATTTGTGACGACTAATACTATCTATAAACAAAAAACAATTTGAAATTTTTATTTCATTCAAAAAATTACTTTTTAAAAATAAATCTAAATAATAAACATCTTAAATAAATCTAAGTAATAAAGTTCTTACTTCTTAGTAAATCTGTGGCTAACCAGAGTGGTATATCTACTGGCTGACCTCAATACAACATGGCGGGTTCAATGTTTTTCATGGTAATTTTAAAACGTTATAGCAACAGTTTTTACATATTGGATTTCATTCAAACTACTCTCAAAACCCTACCGGTACTAATAAAAACAAACTGTGTTATTTTCAGAGAAACCGGTCGAGTAATTTTCGAGAAAAACAGACAGACAGACAAACATTAATGTAACAAATTAATGTTTTAACTTTTTATGTTGAAAGCCTCTTGATAAAACCTTTTTTTATGTGATAACATCATCATTTATACAATTCATTTTTATAGTATTTGTGGAGAAGTAATGCAGAAAATACACACACTTATGGCACATTATAAGCACACACAAGTGCAGTATTTTAATTGAAATATCGTGTCAGCTCGGCGGGATGTGTGATTATTACACCAGTAACTACAAGTACTTCCGTCCGTGATTGTTTCCGATGCTGTGATCCATATCCGGCAACCATTGGTATTCCATAAAGCGAGTTAATAAAGCACCAAATGCAGAAATGAGTTCACACCTTCACGCGACTGGTGAGTTTTGTTCCAACTAAGATTGTTGCAAAGAGATACATCAATTTTGATGATCAGAACATAAACGATTTGTTTAATAATAATAATTGGATGATTTATATAGAGCCGCTTTTGTTAAAAATCAACTCAAGGGCGCTGTACAAATATTACTTCCTATTCTTTATCTAATTATGTACAGATACAGAAAAACATACATGCCTGGCAAGTCGCTTCAGAAGAACACAGTTTTATTAGGAAATTTATAAAATTTAAGCTTAGAGATATGATTTTTACAGATGCTATTTTATTGTGCTTTTCTATTGTTGTGAAGATTGGTGGCACAAGAAGAGTTAGTATTTATTTTAAACTTTTAGGGCTGGAGAATATTTATAAAATGATCTTCAAAAGTAATTGATATTAACATTTTTTTTTTTACACACTAGGTTATTTACAATGTTGCGGTCTCTGGACGGAATTGCGCACCGATGCGTGATTTTTTATCTTCTTTTTTATGCAGAGTAGTGTCAGGAACATATAAATAACACATTACATATTATAATAACGGTAAATTAAAATCATTCTCTCTGTGACTGGATTTATTTCTTGGCGGCAATATCTTCCAAATAACCTAAATTTATAGTGGGAATCAAATTGCGTGGCGCTTTTTCCACATACCATGAATATTTAAAAAATAAACACGAACGGTTTTCATGAGGAGAAAGCAAGGAATAGGAAATGAAAATGAACTAAGATGGGTGGAAACACGGCAGCAATGCCTAAATTTGTTTTAAACTTGGTTTTTGAGAGGGCACCCAGTAAATCAGAAGCCAGTTGGTTCCAAATTTGTGATGATTGCGACTCTGAAGGAAAGTGTGAATAATTTAAATTGGTGGGTGGAAGGATGTCTCATCACTTGAGCTAAGAAGAGCATATGAAAGCTAAATATTACCTTTAGATAAGAAGGGCGCTCTACAAAAAAAAATATTCAAAAAGTACTTGAATCCAAGATATTATATGAAATATATTTTTGGAGCTTTTTTGTTGCGATTGTTTTTGTTCTCTTACAATAAACCTCCAGTTTCAATTGTTCGAATTCGCAAGACCTGTTATTTTCTTTAATTCAAAATCTCGTATTCAGAATCGATTTGACAAAAGCCTCCATCCCTATACGTGTTTTTCCGCTCTTTGTATGATTCCCGAAAATAAAAGAGAAATTTACTCAAGCACAGTACATTTGCTAAAATATTTAGGATCATTCACTATTTTGGTTACCCCTTCGTGAGATCTCGCCGTTTAGAATTCCTGACAGGATCTTTTCATATCAAACTTTGCTTACAAAATACACACAAAGGTCCTTGGTCCTGCGTCGCTGAAAGGAAAAAAAACAGATAGGATTACATAAAAAGTCGAGTTTTATTCCGTAAAGGCCACTTATGCATTCATGTATTCCGATCCACACCGAACCGGGTTTCCTCGGAACTCCAAAAGGATATAAAAAGCTGCATTACGACAAATTTTGAAAGTCCTTGGGATGGGATCAAGTGAAGACAATTATTTGCAGGCATCCTTAACGAGATGAGGCTTATAGAGAAAGAGAAAATATAAAATAAAGAACAGACTAAATAAATGCAGACTTTTTATTACATTACGTAATTCCATGTAAGCCTCCGCATTCAGAATTTATATGTACATATTACAAACTTCCCATGAAAACTTTAAGTTTTCATTCCCTTAAAAAATATGTATGTTATTTTTTTTAAAGATAATCTCTCTTCAAATGTCTAGTTGAAAAAGTAATTATATGAAATTCCTTCGGTAGAAAAAAATCGTATAGGATGCTCTGGAAAACATAAATCACACGTGTGGTTCTGTTATTTAACATGTGACAGGAATGAATGAAAAAAACCCACAGCGTTCCTTGAAATGCTACTTAAGTTGGCAGTCTCGGGAGTTTTGGTCTATTCTAAATATGTCGTGTTTTATTAAATATTTTTGGAGAGATCGCTTACGCCCTATGGATGGTTTATATTAGCGCGCTCCCTGTTACTTCGGTATCAACATATCTAATTTTCAAACAATTATCAGTTACCGCTCGGAAGATACCAGTATAGCAGGATCTCTGGGAACTTCTAATGTGGGGTAGAATTCAACAGTAATATTTAATACAGGTAAAAATGTGTATAACTCTGTTCCACTTTTTGGGACCAAAGAGACCTACCAGTCTCAACCTGCTCTACTGCTTGAAGCTTTATCGGACCCGATCCGACAAATTGCCAGTCTGAAGATGTCCGTAGCAGGGTGAAATCGGTCCTGTCCCAACTGATATGATAATACAATATTTATAAAATAAATAAAACTTTTTAAGCTATTGGTTTTAAGCAGAGGTACGAGATGCTTCATCAGATAGGGGTATCCATTAAATAAGTAATTAACGCGATCAAGTTTTAGTGCCTTTCCAGCTCCGTAAAGCGTTCTGACAAACGGTTTTTCGAAAAAAATTACGGATTAAAAAAGGGTAATCAGTAGTAATATTTAATATCTTCCCATGTATCGAAGTTCGCAACACATTAATTACAAAAATGGTTCGTAAATCCAAATATGTTATAGGTACCACTCGTAACATATAATTTCTAATAATGTTTATCATATATTATAATATAAGGTATTTAAATAATAACAATTATTCTGGATTTGCCATGTTTTAGAAACCAATCATTATTTCGGTATAAAGGTTTAAAATTTTACATACAAATACAACTGCTTTACAATTAGACAAATTTGAAATTTAAGAAATCTGAAAAGGCGTTAATAGAGAACTAAATATAATTAATAATCAAATTTATTTTTTAAACACTATCTCTTGAATTTATTTTCATGTTAATATTAATGATTAAAATAATCTTTAATTTCTAATATAAATTTGTTATTTAATTAATATATTAACGTTTTTAAATTAATAATTTTATTAACATTTTTTATTAATTACTTACCTACTTTTATCAATTTTTGGTTGTTTTCAATTTGTCTATTCTTACATTATTGTGTTCTATGTTTATCATTTGTCCATACTTGAAATTATTATTTCTATATATTCCTGATGAGGAAAGAATCCCTTTCGAAACATGTTTATATGTATATATTAATTGGTAAATACAAAGTAATTTTTAATTAATTTATTAATAATGACGCCACAAAGTGACTACCAATCTTGGAAAGAAATTATAATAAATGTGAGTTTAATTTCAAGGAGTTTACTATTTACTAGAACAAGCTGTACCTTGTCAATAAGGAACGGTTTTAATAGAATGAGTAAGATAATCATGAACGGTTATCGGTCACATTTCCGTTTGAAATATTTACGCTCGAAGACATCCCTTATTCCATCATCCCCTATTTTGAAGAAGAACCAACTTGTCAAGGGATAGACAAGAGTCACTCCAGAGTCCTTGAGAGCATCATTTCCGAGTACACTTCATATTTTTGCAGATACACACGCAATTACAAAATTCATAACATAAATGTTTTTTTTTTATTGCAAAAAGATTACGATGTTAAAATTGTCACATAATAATCATATTTGGGATGGAAACTGTCTACAATGGCAATTGATTTACGGGTGTCATGACACTAAAATACATCTGTCTCGTTGCGATGGTATAGCTATGCAAGCAATGGGGCCCTGTACCGCGCGTGTTAAAATCCTTACTCGTAATAGTATTTATGCCGTGAATAGCTTTACCAATGGTTAAAGCTGCCCCAAACCTTAAAAAAAACAACCAATTTCGTAGGTGGCGTCGTGTTGCTAACTTCACGTGTCTTCAGATGTCCATAGTATTATTATTTGAAATAATCTGCCGAGCTGGGCTGGGCCGCGCACAGTGCACAATGATGAAAAGGACGTTATGATGTTTTTATTACACAGGAACATTTTACAGTATTGAGGTTTCACTTTACAAACCTGGACATTATTATTTAACCCATCGACCAAATATTTATATATCGACGGTTAATTAATACGCCTCTTCCTATTGATTCACAAATTCGTTTGCGGATTCGGGACATGACATGTCGTTTTACTTCACAGGTACCTATGTAAACAGTTCATATATCATCACGTCTTTTCTTTATTTCCCTTGAGCAAAGTAGAATTAATAGATCCAAACTTCGCGGTAAAACGTCAACAAAATCTGCTATTTCGATGCTACACTAGGGTGCCGGTCGGTATAACTCTGACAGCTAGTTTACTCCCGTATACGGCCGATATACAAACGCACCGCGATAATAAGTAATGACTATTCCGACCTTATTGCGCCCGTATAATATTAATGCCTCGATTATGAGTAAGACAGCATATGTAATAAAAAGATATAACAATAGTACGAATGCAATAATAACAATATTTGTATGTTTATTTTCTCCATCTCGGATGATTAAATAGCTGTAACGTGCAAAAATAAGTTAAATGCCTAATAATAAATACAAACCGGCATTTACTTATTTACAGATGTCGTACGCCAAGAGCTCCTAACGTTTTTGAGGTTAGGACCACTTTTTACATAAATAATTTTTTTCTTCGATAGATGTGTAATTATTTTTAGGCGTCATTATTAATACGATTAACAAGAGGTACTTTAAAATGAATTTTGTTGATTAAAAACCTTTGTATTTTTTTCCACTTATTTATTTTCGACCGGACCGGTTTCACCCTATTGCGGGCATTGTCAGACTGGTACAATAAAACTAAATCTAAGGTATATACAGCAATGATTTCAGGAGTGAGTCCCCCTGATTTCTAATATTGTTTTTTTTTTATGTATGACTTAAAATTTGTTTTATTGCTGACGGTTACTGTAAACCAACCAGAAAGTAGTTTTTAAAAACAAAGTAGTAAACAGTGGGACCCCTTGTCGCGTTCTGTAAAAGGGTTGAGATGTGTTATAGATCGTTGATGAAGTTGTTAGTTCTGATTGATTTAATCTCACAATAAGAGTATAGCGAACAAGCAAACAGCCTTACATACGAGTCGTATTTGTCCAGGTTTCTTGTGTCCGCGACCTTAGTAACGTGAAGAGTAATTACAACCTGTCAGGTTTGCTAGACCGGACAAGTAAAGCCATTACTAATGAAAAGAGTTCATCCGGTGAAGAAAATATTTCACCCTAATTATTTGTGCGCTCCGGGTAACCGAGCATAATCACTTCGCGACGGAAGTCTGGTATAATAAGTGTACCGCCGAAGGCTCCGTTGCAATCGCCTTATCTTCCTCATAAACGACGCATGTAACAGAAAGAGAAGTCACGACGGAGCTATAAGCGGAAGGACCATAGAATTGTCCCGGCTAGCAACGCGGCGAGGGTGGATTTTTTTCGCCCGGGGCTCTTCGCAAAGCTTTCCCATAAACTAAATACATAAAAAAGAATCCCCATAGACACATAGACCAGGGGCGGTGCGCAGGGCAGATAAGGGACATAAAGCCTGCCTGCGCGGCGACTGACGAAGAAAGGCCAGATTAAAGTGTGTTACACAAAATTTCAAAGAAGATTATGATACTGTTTGCCGGGGCTTTTGATCTTGCGGCAAAGACATTGTTTATAATGGAAAATTTCGGCTTAGAAGCATGCAAAAGAGTACTTTCTTGTATTTATGTTGATAAAATAAAAGTCTCAATTTGAGATTTTTAGAAGTATTTCGGAAAGTGTGATATTTTTAGAATGCTGGATGAAGCTACCAGGGCCGCAGCAAGGATTGTACAAACGGAGAATGTTGATGAAGCTACCAGGGCCGCAGCAAGGATTGTACAAACGGAGAATGTTGATGAAGCTACCAGGGCCGCAGCAAGGATTGTACAAACGGAGAATGTTGATGAAGCTACCAGGGCCGCAGCAAGGATTGTACAAACGGAGAATGTTGATGAAGCTACCAGGGCCGCAGCAAGGATTGTACAAACGGAGAATGTTGATGAAGCTACCAGGGCCACAGTAAGGATTGTACAAACGAAGAATGTTGATGAAGCTACCAGGGCCGCAGCAAGAATTATACAAACGGAGAATGGCCCGCTGTGTAGAATATCTAATTAACTACTACATATAACTACTAGCTACCTAAGCCTCTAAAATACTTAGTTAAACCATGATGCTTGGTTTATGTTCCAGAAATACGCAAGATGTTCCATTTTAAGAAGCAAAATTCAGCCTCTTTTTAAAATAATGAGGAGAAAATATTACAGAATTAATTTTACCTGTATTTCAAAGCAATTGATTTTTTTTTAATGTTTGACCTTGAGACCATTTTTGGATGGAAGCTAATTTTAAAATGCAAAGAGTCGCGTTCTCGAAATATCAAAACTTATTTGCAAATTTTCAATCTTTAATCCTTTACAAATAACTCACAAGCATACTCGTACATGACCAAAAAATACAAAATATTGTTTCGAAACCAAACCAACTTGGCAGGATACAAAGTATACTAAAAATTATTGACATAAGCATGGACAAATCATAAAATAAAAAAAATATAGTATTAAAGTAGGTATTAATATTAGTATTAATATGCTAGTAATTCTACTACGCATGGAAATCATTTAATTGAAAATGATGCCGAAAAGTGATTTTACCTTAATTGAAGAATTTAAAAGTTGAAGTACAAAAAAAAAAAAACATAATATTTTCGGCTGACATATTATACAATTAATGAAAATTATTTAATATCCGTAAATTAATTTTTTTATTGTGATGTTTATTTATTTATTTCATAATGTTTTACAAAGGTCGCAAAAAATGTGACCTTACTGGGGTACCCTGTTCTAAGGGCATATACATGGTTTTAAATATGGATTATAAACCATTTTTGGATGGAAGCTAATTTTAAAATGCAAAGAGTCGCTTTCTCGAAATATCAAAACTTATTTGCAAATTTTCAATCTTTAATCCTTTACAAATAACTCACAAGCATACTCGTACATGACCAAAAAATACAAAATATTGTTTCGAAACCAAACCAAGTTGGCAGGATACAAAGTGTACTAAAAATAAATGACATAAGCATGGACAAATCATAAAATAAAAAAAATATAGTATTAAAGTAGGTATTAATATTAGTATTAATATGATAGTAATTCTACTACGCATGGAAATCATTTAATTGAAAATGATGCCGAAAAGTGATTTTACCTTAATTGAAGAATTTAAAAGTTGAAGTACATATAAAAAAAACAGAATATTTTCGGCTGACATATTATACAATTAATGAAAATTATTTAATATCCGTAAATTATTTTTTTTATTGTGATGTTTATTTATTTATTTCATAATGTTTTACAAAGGTCGCAAAAAATGTGACCTTACTGGGGTACTCTGTTCTAAGGTCATATTGTACATGGTTTTAAATGTGGATTATAAACTAGGTCAAGTTTTTTGTAAGTTTGTTAAATTTTTTAAGTAAGTTTTCGTAATTATGTTAAAATATTACTAGAGGAATAAAATAATTATAATGCAATAAATGAATAAAAATTCAAAATCTAGGTTTTTATAAAATTAGATTTATACTGAAAACTATGGAATATCTTTAATATCAAACAAAACATCGAAAACAATGTAAATATAATTAGCAAAACGAATAATAAAGTGATTTAAACATGCAAACGGGTACCAAATTAATGCAAACATATTGCAGTTTTATCGGTCCTCGTATATTTGACATTTTGCCAAAACAAACACATTGTGTTTAATTTATAGAACTCCATTTATTTATTTTTTATTATTATTTAATGTTAATCTAATTTAATAATGATATTACTAAGTTGCGCAAGAATTTAAGTTTTGTTTAATATTGTGACAGCTGTTCGGCGTCCAAGACCATTGTCAAACTGCAAACCATGAAATATCAGTTCCATGACAGTTAATCCCCCGACAGTATAATCTCGTAAGTGTATATTCATAGGTATTATAAAATTATAATAGAATGTGCAAAATTACTGCCTCAACACAGGCTAGCCTAGTGAGGTGGGTTATGTAAAACTTAAACTTATGACTGTTATTATATTACTTCATAAACCACTGTACACTTACATTATTATATTATACTCGTACATGTATCTCAGTTATGGTTAAACTCAATAACAATAAAGATATTATTATTATTATTATTATTATTATTAGTTGGCCCCCCAACAGTTGATCCCCTAATGGATTATTTCTGCTGTACGTCCTCATTTATGAAGTAAGTATGTATAGAGGATATGCGGCCGTATAACCAAAGTCGATATACTTATATCTGCAGGCGTCTTGAGTGGAGATCCGCCACATAAAATATTTTTGCATTGTTTTGCAAATTGAAAGCATTCTTTATTTTTTTCTTTATCTACCCAAGACGCCTGCAGATATAGCATTTATGAGCGGAAGGGGGTGTATGGATCAGATTTCCTCGTTGCGTATGCTAACAGAGAAAGTTTATGGCAAAAAACCAGAAACTCTTCTGTGGCTTTGTAGATCTACAAAAAGCGTATGACCGAGTTGATAGGAAAAAATTATGGTAGGTATTGTCCAAGTATGGAGTGAATACGAATCTCATACAGGCAATCGCGTCTCTGTACGAGGAAAGCGTTGCATGTGTTAGGGTAAACGGTGATTTTACGGAGTGGTTTGACATCACAAAAGGTGTTAAGCAAGGCTGCGTAATGTCACCGTGGTAATACGTATGCAAGAATTGAAAGAGGTGGGCTTGGGCGCGAAAATGAGTAATCTGAAAGTATGTACGAATATACTGTATAATATTGGTTATACAATAAATATATTGTATTTTTATACATTTCTTTAAAGACTTGAGTTTTAAATCTACTGTATCAATTTATCCCTTTTCACATTTCATGTGTATACCCGCCAGCAAACCATTCAGTTTAATATTTAAAAGAATTACGTGCAAAACGTGTTATTTTCTAAAATATCAAATTAGAGCCATATGTGAGAACACGTATTACGTATCGTTTAGCGTTTACGTATCGTATTAATTCAAAAAAATCCTAATTGCGAAACTGTGAGCCTGCATCCATGTAAAAATCCTCGATCTCAACCTGACAAAAAAGAACGACTATTACTTGGCCACTTTTCGTTGTATGCTCACGACATGTGATGTAAAAAATAAGGGATTTTTTTTTTCAATATAACTTTCTTTTTATTTTCACTTAATTTTCTTGCATAAAACTGAATGTGCAGACTATATTATATCTTAATATGAATTCAGTAGCTTTTAGGCCTCGATGCCACGCATGGGGGCTAGGTACGAAGCAAGGTTATTCGGTAGCAGCTTGTTCTAACTGTCGGTTCCTCTACAGACGTAGGCAGCTAGAAACTAAGTCTACGGGTAATACCAACGGGGAAAGTTCAGGCACAGCGACATGCTGACCG